>RJWM01013109.1:0-54423 GCA_004363535.1 Dasyprocta punctata | reverse complement strand
TGTAATAGCCAGATCTTGGAAACAACCCAAGTGCCCATCAATCAAAGAATGGATAAAAAAGATGTGGTATTTTTATACAATGGAGTACTACTCAGCTATTAAGAAAGATTGTATTGAGACTTTTATAAGTAAATGGTCACGACTTGAGACCATACTCGTAAGCGAGATAAATCAAACCCACATGTGTAAATACCATATTTTCTCCCTAGTGTAAGAAATGGAAAAGTATATATGATTCAAATCTATAATAAATACTATGTAAGGGTAAAAAACAGCTCAAAGAGCAAAGATAATCGGGAAGGGAATAGGCGGAAAGAGAAAAGGGAAGAGGAAAAGATATAAACCTGTATATGTGTGTATGTAAGATAACTAAAAAGAACACTGCTGAATGTATCAGTTATTGAGAAAGAACAGTTAATACTCATATGATTAGACCAATCTTGCATGTCTATATCTGTTAATGTAAGAAACCATTTTAAAGATAACGATGCACAATATTGCAACCATTGTCAAGCTTCTATCTTCCGGTTTTGTAAACCTGCAGTGTTGTGTATTTACTCTAGTCGTTTTTCTCTTTTGCTTGTTGTTTATACTATGTATGTCGTCTCTTTTTTTAGTTGTTTTGTTTTGTTTTTCTTCGCTTAAATAAAATAAAGAAAAAAAACATTATAAATTCCGCAGTATTTACCATAATACCTCTTGATGTCTTCAAAATAGCTGCAAATAATTTCAGACATAGTAAAAATCAAACAGAACACAATAGAATAGAAACAATAAGAATAAAACAATGAATGTGATAAAAGACTTCAAAACAAGCCAATAGTAAATCCAAAATTGCTACCACAATATATCTTGCCATTCTTGAAACAGCTTCTCCGGCCATGAGATTTAACATAATCAAACAAAACGAAAGAGAATAAAACCCAACTCAACAAAACAATGGAAATGGTATAGGACCTCCAAACAAGACCATAGGGAATCAACAATGGCTGCAACTCTCAGAAGGAGATCCCTGCTAGATGACACAATGCTTAGCGATATCCTCTGAACCTATGATCAGACACTGGCCCTAGACCTGCAATGTTAGTGAAACACCAAAGCACCACAGGCATCTAATTGCATTTCACCTCAATAGCTATCATCACAGCCTGTGTTTCTCCAGATGAACTGGTCACTTACAGGGGGCGGGGTGGGGGGATGGTGCTTCTTGTTTGCCAGCCTGCGTGCCAGAAGGGGCTGGGGTCTGGCTGTTCCCAGTCTGGCTGCAGCCCAAGCATTGCGCTGGTTCCCAGACAGCGCTTGTTTGCTACTGCAGTCATTGTTCTCTCTAACCCCAGTCCACGAATTGTGCTGACTCACGGGGAGAGGCTTGGGTCTAGCTCTTCCTGGTCTGCCAGAGGCCTGCGCATGGCGCTGGTTCCCAGACTGGGCTTGTTCGCTGCTGCGGCCATTGTTCTCTCTAACCCCTGTCCACGAATGGTGCTGACTCATGGGGACAGGCTTGAGTCTAGTTGTTCCCAGTCCACCAGAGGCCCATGCATGGCACTGGTTCCCAGACTGGGCTTGTTTGCTCCTGCGGCCATTCTCTCTAACCCCAGTCCACAAATGGCAATTATTGCTCAATTTCTTTGATTTATTCAGGTCACTTAATTCAGATGGCCTGCACTGTATTATTAAGAACAATTTTTCAAAACTGCTTGAGATTCAACACTGGCAATGAACCATCCAACAATGAAAGATGAAGCCCATCACAAACAAGAGCCATAGTCTTTCATATTTGCCAATGGAGAAGCCCTGCCCTTGTGTTCTCTACACACCTAAAGTATGCCTGTGGTTGACCTACATTCAATTTATCCAGATCTCATGCCACTGTAAAATGCCACAGTCTGAAGGAAGAATACAAGTCTAACTACCCATCACATTTATAAAACACTCTACTCACTAGCAGGACATGCACTGCAGTATTCAGTCATCTAGGGAACCAGTTGAAATACAGATGCCCAGGGTCTCCCACATGACTGCTCATCTTGTAGGTCTGGCATGTGGATGAGGCCCTTATATTTAAAGAAGTTCTACAACAGGTTTCAATATATACTCAGAAATGAGAACTACTGATGTCCAAGCTTTTCAACATGAAAAGATTTTAATCCCTTGGTATTCATGAGGGACTGGTTCCAGGACTCCCCTTGCAAATACCAAAATCTGAAAGTACTCAAGTTCCTTATATAAATAGCAGTCCCAAAATGGAAACAACACAAATGTCTATCAACTGATGAATGAGTAAGCAAAATATGGTATATGAATATAATGGAAAAAGAAATGAGCAACTGATACATGCCAACAATGCAGATGGAACTAAAAGACATTTGTGTGGAGTGCCTAAGTTCAGTGAAAGATGCCTGTCATGGAGATAGCACACATTTTGTGACTCCATTTCTATTAAATATCTAAGTGTATCTATAGAGATGGAAAGCAGATTAGTGGTGGACAAAGGTAAGCAGGAGGGATGCCACTGGAAAAATAAAATAACCTAAAGTTGGATTATGGGCATAGTCACACAATTTCATATTTTCACTAAGTATCATTGAATTATATATTGTATATATAATGAGTGTATTTATACTATATAAATTATGTTAATAAAGTAGTTTTGAAAAGAATAAATGAGAGAATGCACCTAGAGAGCACATCTGTAGTTCCCTCCAGTGCTAGTGTTACACACTTTTCCAGTGAGTTCTCTCAAAGGTAAAGATGAACTACTGTAAGACCAGCAGAATGTATATTTTCTACTTCAGGGGCTAGACAATGAATATTTGCAAGAAACTTAACATGTTACAGTAAACTAAATCTTTTAGGACCCTAGAAGAAACACAATGAAACATACACATGCTTCAGAAAGTGACAGCAGGTTAACAATACAGGTGGGACATTTATAGGTACACTTTCTGTTAATTTTTTCCAATGAGTAACACAGTTTAAGTACAATATTCTCCAAGAGGCCCTCTCTGATTCGCTAGGCCAGTTTAGGTAACAAGATTTTGTACTCCCATTGAAGTGTGTGCTTCTCCTTTGGTAAACACATCATGCTTCATTATAAGCATTTACATTTGCCTATCTGGCCCAACTGTCGGCTCTGCTGGGGTCAGAGGGAGGTATCTATTGAATTCTCTATATCATTAGCACATGCAAGTATCTGGCATACTCATTGTTCAAAACCTATCTTCTAAGTGGCAATCATATGCTGAATTATACTCAAGCATACATATTAAGATTATCTACAGAGAAATAATAAGAGCTCATATCACAAGTTTGACATGGTAGAAACATTTCTGACTTTAGAAAACTTTCTTTGGGCAGAGACCAAGATGGCAGAGCAGTAAGCAGCAGAGAAAATAGCCTCTCTGAGAATCAACATCCAGACACTGGAATATAGCATTGTGAGGAAGACAAGAAACAGTGAAGTGGGTCTACTGGACCCAGGAAGAATCTGAAGTACGAATTGAAGACAACAGAGCTAGTGAAGAGAGAAACTCCAACAAACAAGGAGGTAACTAGTGGTGCCTTCTCCCTGAGATGGGACTCACTGCACAAAAGGAACAGTTCAAACCTGAGGATGCACAGTGATGGCAATGGTAACAATTGGCAACCCCAGAGGCCTCTGAAGAGAGATGCGGCAGTGGAGGAGAGCAGCAGATGTGACAGACTATGTTGCCTGGTGGTGAGTGCTGAGAACTTAGTCCTCACATGGGAGATAGCGATTAGCCAGGAGCCATCTTGGAGATGGGTTGGCTGAGCTCGGAACCCAGAACTGCTGCCGGCTCCATCTAGCAGCTCCTAGCTGCGCTCAGACCCACGGAAACTCCTTGGATAGTGGGGAGCCCAATAAGTCTGGTCTCAAGGCAGGCCTGCTGAGATTACCCGCCACCCCACCAAAAAGCTATTACTGGCTTGCTAGGAGAGATCTGCATGAATAGGGACTTTGTCACCACAGGCTGTCTACTAGGGAAACCAGAGAGAACCCCGAAAGTGGACTCTTATTCTTTTTTTCTCTTTTTCTCCTTCATTGTTTGATCTTGCTTTTAAATGAGTGTGAACATGGTTCTTAGCCTCTTTGTGGTTGTGGTTCTGTTCTGTTCTTCCTTTTATCTCTGCTATCTCTCCTTTCCTTCAGTCTTTAGCACCAGTTTCCTAAAGTTGGTGTGATCCCCCTTTGTCCTCCAACCTTATTTCTAATCTCCTACTCCTCTTACATTTCTCATTTTCTCCTTAATTCATTTTAAATTTTAACCTTTGAGGGCAAAACTGACTTGTATACTGCATATAATTTTCTGGTTTGCTTTAGATTTCATTATATAATTGCAAATCTAGTTCATAAGGTTAAAAGTGGCAAATTAAGGGGTGGCTCAGTTTGTTGTTTTCTAGGCTGTATTTAGTGCTATTGGTAGCACTATAGCCAAAATTGACATAATTGTTCTAAACAGCTGTGGATCCTGGTATTCCATGACTGAGATTGACTAAGTATCATAGAAAATACTATGGCACAGTGCCAAGGAGCCAGGGACTGGGCCAAACAAGCAACAACTTCTCACTCCAACAAACTGAAGAGGTAAGATCTTCCAACAGACTCAAACCCAAAAGCCAGATGCACCTGGAAGATACTTCAGAGAAGTAGTCATCACCTAGGGATCCTAAACACTAATGAGAAAGCAACCCACCACAGGCAATTTACAAGCATAACCCCAGGAATTAAACTTAAAAAAGAAAGAAAAAATGAAGTGACACTTAAACAAAATGCACCCCAGACATCAAGTTCACCAAAGGCAAGTCCAGGGGGCAATGAGATTGGACAAATCAAAAGCCTTCCACCTGGACTCCCTGAAGTGGTAACAACAAAGCAAGTAAATGAGTCTCTGGGAAAAAATGAAATCAGAAATAATCTCTCAGATAAAGACATTGCTTAGTGATGCTAGAGCAGATACAGACAAAAAAAATAGACAGGCTTAAGAAAATTATGGAAGTGCAGCATTAAGCAGATTCAAGCAGTTATCCAGGAGAATAAAGATTCCATTGAAATTATTCGAAGTGGATTAGGCCAATGTGAGGACAGGATCTCAGATAACGAAGACAGGCTTGCAGTTAATGATAAGGAAAAGAAAGAGTTCTCAAAAATAGCAAGAGACCATGAGGAATTCAATCTAGCAGCTGTTGTATAAGACAAAAAAGAATAACTCTAAGACTGATTGGAGTCAATGAAAAAGCAGGAGATACAACAAATAATATACAAAAAAGAATAACTCTAAGACTGATTGGAGTCAATGAAAAAGCAGGAGATACAACAAAAAATGTTTACAGAGATCATGTCAGAAAACTTTCCTGGTAGAGAAAAAGAATTGAACATACAGGTAAGTGAGGCATATAGGACTCCAAATAGCAATGATAAAAAAATTCTACAGCCAGGCATATCATAGTTAAGATTCCAGAATTCAACACAAGAATAGAATCTTAAAAGCTGTTAGAGAAAAGAAACAAATCACCTATAGTGGAAAGCCCATCAGAATCACAGCTGACTTCTCAGCACAAACTCTCAAGTCAAGGAGAGCTTGGAGTGAAATATTCCAAGTTCTAAAAGAAAAAACTTTCAACCCAGACTGATGTACCCCGCAAAACTATCTTTCAAAACTGATGGAGAAATAAGATACCATCATGACAAAGAACATCTGAAGAAATTTATAACTGCCAAACCAGCACTCCAAAATGTTCTGAAGGACATTCTAGAAAGAGATAATAAAGACTACAGTTCCATGAACACCAACAGAAGGAATCCACCAGACAAGACAAACAATTAGGAGGGGGAAAGGGGGGCAACAACAGGAAAATAACATGACAAGGATAAGTAAATACACATCATTTATAACCATCAATGTTAATGGTCTCAATTCACCAATTAAAAGACACAGACTGGCAGAATGGATCAAGAAGAAGGATTCAATAATATGCTGCTGCTTATAAGAAACACATTTCAAACTAAACTCATAGACTGAAAATCAAAGCATGGAAAACAATACTCCATGTGATGAGAACACAGAAAAAAGCAGGGGTAGTTATTCTACTTGCAGAGAAAGTGAATTTCAAGCCAAGACTGATTAAGGGAGATAAAGAAGGTCACAACATCCTCATAAAGGGAAAAATCCAAGAAGAAGAGATAATTATAATTACATATGCAACAAATACAGTGCACCCAACTAGAAAAAACAATTACTAATAGATATGAAAAATCTCCAATGTCAGAAAAAGACAGATCAACTAGACAAAAAACTTAATAGTGAAACATTAGAATTGAACCAAACTTTTGAATGCATGACCTTAGTAGATGTCTATAGAGTGTTCCACCCCACAACATCAGAATACACATTGTTCTCAGATGCACATGGAACATTCTCCAAAATACAGCACATATTGGCCCACAGAACATGCTTAAGTAAATCCAAGGGAATTCAAATTATCCCATGCACACTATCAGACCACAGCACAATTAAATTGGAAATCCATGGCAAAGAAACCACAAGAACTTCATTAACAAATGGAAATTAAATGATACCCTGTAAACAACCAACTGGTCACAAATGAAATTAAAGAAGAAATGAGACAATGTTTAGTTAAATGATAATCACAATACAACATACCGGAACTTGCAGGACATAATGAAAGTAGTCTTAAGAGGAGAATTAATAGCAGTAAATACACATATCAGGAAAACAGAGCAAGCACATACGAACAATTTAATGCTGAACCTCAAACTTCTAGAAAGAGAAGAGCAGACTAAGCCAAAAGCTCATACAAGGGAGGAAATTATATAGATCAGAGCAGAAATTAACACACTGGAAACTAAAAAACACTACAAAGAACCAATGAATCAAAGAGTTGGTTCTTTGAAAGGTTAAATAAAATGGACAAACCTTTAGCCAACCTTATCAAAAAAAGCACAAAAAGACTCAAATACACACAATTAGGAATGAAAAAGGTGAAATCACAACAGACCCTACAGAAATTCAGAAGATCAACTATGCCTATTTTTAAAACTTGCATTCTAAAAAGATGGAAAATATAGAAAAAATGGACAGATTCCTAGATACATATGAATTACAAAAGCTGAATCAAGAAGATATAAAAACTAGAATAACCCAATATCAAAAAATATATCAAAGATGTAATTAAGAACCTTTCAACAAAGAAAGCCAAGGCCCTGACAGATTCACTGCTCAATTCTACAAGAAATTTAGAAAAGACCTAACACCACTACTTCTCAAACTCTTTAATGAAATTGAAAGGAAAGCAATATTCCCAAATTCATTCCTGGAAGTAAGCATACCCTGATACTAAACTAGAGAAGGACCCAGGTAAGAGAATTACAGGCCAATCTCTCTAATGAACACAGATGCAAAAACCCTCAATAAGATACTGGCAAATAGAATGCAGCAAATTGTCAAGAAGATTGTACACCATGACCAAGTTGGATTCATCCCAGGGATGCAGGGATGGTTCAACATACATAAATCAATAAGTGTAATACACCACATTAACAGAGTCAAAGACAAAAATCATATAATTATCTCAATAGATGCAGAAAAAGCTTTTGACAAAGTCCAGCATCCATTCATGATAAAAAAAAACCCTAAAGAAAATTGGAATACATGGTTTTTATCTTAATCTAAAGTCATCTATGATGAACCAACACCCAACATCATACTAAAAGGACAAAAACTGAAAACTCTCTCTCTAAAATCAGGAAAAAATAATGATGTCCACTGTCTCCACTCTTATTCAATATAGTCCTGGAAACTTCAGCTGAAGCAATTAAGAAAAAGAAATAAAAGGAATAAAGATAGGAAAGGAAGAAGCCAAACTATCCTTATTTGCAGATGACATGATTCTCTACTTAGAAGACCCCAAAATTCCACTAAAAAAATGGTAGAGTAAATAAGCAAATTCAGTAACATATGTGGATACAAAGTCAACACTCAAAAATCTATAGCCTGAGCACTTCCCCCACCCCAGAGACTCTGCAGCATCGGACCTTAGCCAGCAGCACTTCCCCCACCCCAGAGACTCTGCAGCATCGGACCTTAGCCAGCAGCACTTCCCCCACCCCAGAGACTCTGCAGCTGGTAGACAGACCTTTGCTGGCAGCACTTCCCCCCACCCCAAAGAACTCTAGCTGGCAGGCTGACCAGTGCCAGCAACACACCTCCCCACCATGGAGACTCTGCAGCCAGTGGATCATTGTCGGCAGCACCTCCCCCTCCACCTTGGTCACCTCAATAGCCCAGAGAGCATCAGCAATCCATCCACCACCTGCAGAACCCTGGTGGGCTGGTGGAAGCCTCACCAACCCCTCACCCGCACAAAGGACCTCAGCGGTCCTGTGACTATGTGGTGAGTTTCCCCCTCAAGTATAGGACTTCAGTGGGTCAGCAAGAGCAGCAACGAGCCCTCCCCTTCAATCGTAGGACTTTGGAAACCCAACAAAAGTGTGGGAGAGTCCTTCCACACAGAGAACAGTTGGTGGGTTGAGGAGAGGACTGACAAGGCCTCAACCAACCTGGAGGAATTTGAAAGGGCCTAGGAGATTCACAGTGACACACTAGGGTCCCAGCTGAGGCACACATTATAGCCAGGTAAATGTGGCAACATGGAACAGCCTAAAGCAACAGTAACAACAGAAGCTAAGAGTTGGCTTACATCAATACTCCTAGGCTAGTCAGCCTAGGTAGATATAAGACTCACACAACAGGACCTACAGGAGGAATCCAGGTGACTCGACCCCCTCCCCTTCATTGAGGGACTCAGCAATTGGACAAAAATCACCCATATAGTAGGACCCTAAGACACACATGACAGTCACTAGAGACTAGTGGGATTGAAAGACCAAAATATTAACCCAAGAGGTGAAAAAGACAAGACAAAAAAGCAAAATGCAATCTCAAATGCCCACTCCATGAGGAAGAAGTACAGGAGACATTAAAATAGGGGACATTGGAAGTCACACACCTGAAATTTCTGAATAGATAGCAAGTGAAATAAAGAAACAAATCCATGAAGCAATAGTGGAAATCAGATTAGAACCAACCTCTCAGGTAAAGAAAGAAATGACAATCTTAGTAAAGGAATTACTCAGCATAGTTAGAGAAGACATAGATTAAAAAAAAGTACAGAAGCATGGGAAAATGATGGAAACCTTGAATGAGCAACTTAGGAAAAAAATAGAATGCATGCAAAAAATTCAAAGAGATATTCAGGAAATAAAAAACTCCACTGAAAGCTGGCAAAATCGTTTAAATGAAGCTGAGGATAGAGTTTCAGACCTCAAAGATAGGATCACAGCTAGTGATCATGAAAGGAAAGAACTTATAAAAATAACAAGGGATGTGGTGGTGCATGCCTTTAATCCCAGCACTTGGGAGGCTGATGTAGGAGGAGCATTGTGAGTTCAAGGCCGGCTTGAGCTACAACACGAGTGCAAGGCCAGCCTGAGCTACATAGTGTGACCCTGCCTCAAAAAACTAGGGCCAGGAGTTTGGCTCAGTGGCTTAAGCACCTGTCTGGCAGGCACGAGGTCGTAAGTTTGATCCCCAGTGTCGAAAAAAAAAATGGAGCATCAACTAACAATTCAACAGCTTCAAGATGATGCAAAGAGAACCAATATAAGACTGATAGGTGTCAATGAAAATGCAGGCATCAACACAACTGACTTAAAAAATACTATTCACAGAAGTAATAGCAGAAAATTTCCCAAACATGGAAAAAGAATCAGATATGCAGATAAGTGAGGCATACAGAACACCAAACAGTCATAACCAAAATATATCTATACCCAGACATATAATAAAGATCCCTGACATACAGCATGAAAACAGAATACTAAAAGCTGTTAGAGAAAAGACACTACTCACCTATCAAGGAAAGCCCATTAGAATCACAGCAGACCTCTCAGCACAAACTCTCAAGTTAAGACAAGTTTGGAGTGAAGTATTTCAAGCCCTGAAAGAAAACAACTTTCAACCCAGATTGATGTACCCTGCAAAATATTCTTTCAAAATTGATGAAGAAATAAGATACTTCCATGACAAAGAGCAACTGAAGAAATTCATGTCTCCCAAGCCAACCCTAGAAAGAATACTGAAAGACATACTAGAGAGAGACAAAAATGAATACAATCCCCAGAAAAACAACAGAAAGAAACAACCAGGCAGGGCAAGCAATTAAATGAGGGGGAAAAGCAGGAAACCAACAACAGGAAAATAACATGACAAACTTAAGCCAGTACATATCAGTTATATCCATCACTGTAAATGGCCTCAATTCACCAATTAAAAGAAATTGGCTGATACAATGGATCAAGAAACAGGAGCCAACAAAATGCTACATATAAGAAACACACCTGACTCAAAAGGAAACTCATAGACTAAAAGTCAAAGGATGGAAAACAATATTCCACATGACAGGAACCCAGAAAAAAAGTGGTTACAGCTATTCTGTTTGTGGACAATATAAACTTCAAACCAAAAATGATCAAAAGAGATAAAGAAGGTCATTACATACTTGCTAGGAGGAAAATTCAAGAGGAAGAGTTAACAATCACAAATCTATATGCACCAAATACAGGAACACCCAAATATATAAGACTAATAGACATGAAAAATCAAATATGCAATAACACAATAATAACGAGGACCTTAATACCCCATTGTCACATAGAGATACATCAATTAGACAAAAAGTTGGCAAAGAAATAACAGAAATGAATCAAACCTGTGAACAAATGGACTTAGTAGATGTTTACAGAGTGTTCCACCCAACAACATCAAAATGCGCATTTTTCTCAGCTGCACATGGGACGTTCTCTAAAATAGACCATATATTAGCCCATAGAACATGCTTAAGTAAATGCAAAGGGATTGAAATTATCCTATGCATATTAGCTGATCATAGTGCACTGAAATTGGAAATTAACAGCAAAAGAAACTGCAAAACCTACATAAACACATGAAAATTAAATAACAACCTCTTGAACAACCAATGTGTTACAGATGAAATTAAAGAAGAAATTAAACAACACCTAAAATTCAATGAAAATGCAGATACCAAAACTTGTGGGACGCAATGAAAGCAGTCCTCAGAGGGAAATCTATAGCACTAAAGTCCCACATCAGAAAAATGGAAAGAACACACACAATCAACCTAATGCTGCACCTCAAACTTCTAGAATAATAAGAGCAAGTCAACCCAAACCCCACTGAAGAGAGGAAATTATAAAGATCAGAGCACAAACTAACGCAATTGAGACTAAGAAAACAATACAAAGAATTAATGAATCAAAGAGCTGTTTCTTTGAGAGAATAAACAAAACTGATAAACCTCCAGCTAACCTTATCAAGAAAAAGAAAGAAAAAAACTCAAATTCATGCAATAAGGAATGAAAATGGAGAAATTACTACAGATCCCATGAAAATTCAGAAGATCACGAATACCTACTCTGAAAATCTTTACTTACATAGGGTGGAAAACAGAGGAAATGGACAGATTCCTAGAAACACATGAATTACCAAAGCTGAATCAAAAAGATATAGCAATTTTGAATAATCTAGTATCAGCTACTGAAAATGAAAATGTGATTAAAAACTTACCAACAAAGAAAAGCCCAGGTCCCGATGGATTCACAGCTGAATTCTACAAGAAATTTAGAGAAGATTTAATGCCAATACTCCTCAAATTCTTCAATGAAATTGAAAGAGAAGCAATCCTCCCTACCTCATTCCTGGAGGTAAGTATTACTCTGATACCAAAACCAAAGAAAGACCCAACCAAAAGAGAACTATAGGGCAATCTCCCTAATGAAAATCGATGCAAAGATTCTCAATAAAATACTGACAAATAGAATGCAGCAAATCATCAAGAAGAATATACATCATGACCAAATGGGATTTATTCCAGGAATACAGTGATGGTTTAACACACGCAAATCAATAAATATAATACACCATATCAATAGCGCAAAAGACAAAAATCACATGATTGTCTCAATAGGCGCAGAAAAAGCTTTTGATAAAGTCCAACACTTGTTCATGATAAAAAAAAAAACCTTACAGAAACTTGGAATAGATGGCATATACTTCAATCTGATAAAAGCCATCTATGACAAACCAATAGCCAATATTATACTAAATGGACAAAACCTGAAAAGCTTTCACTCTAAATCAGGAACAAGACAAGGATGTCCACTATCACCACTCCTATTCAATATAGTTCTGGAAACATTAGCCAGAGCTATCAGACAAGAGAGAGAAATAAAAGAAATAAGGATAGGAAAGGAAGAAGTTAAATTATCACTATTTGTAAATGACATGATACTCTACCTAGAAGACCCTAAAAACTCCATCAAAAGGCTACTAGAGTTAATAAACAAATTCAGCAGTGTATCTGGATAGAAAGCCAACACTCAAAAATCAGTAGCATTCCTGTACACAAACAACAAACTCACTGAGAGAGAAATTACGGAAATAACACCTTTCACAATAGCATCCAAAAAAAATGAAATACTTAGGAATCAACCGAACAAAGTGTAAAAGACCTATACGCTGAAAACTATAGTACTCTAAAAAAGGAGATTGAAGAGGATGTTAGAAAATGGAAAGATATCCCTGGCTCTTGGTTACGAAGAACCAACATTGTGAAAATGGCCATACTCCCAAAACTGTTATACAGATTTAATGCAATCGCAATCAAAATACCATTAACATACCTTACAGATCTAGAGAAAACATTCCTAAAATTAATCTGGAGCCAGAAGAGACCTAGACTAGCAAAGGCAGTTCTGGGCAACAAAACAAGGCAGGAGGCATCTCAATCCCTGACTTAAAATTATACTACAAAGCCACAGTGATCAACATTGTACTGGCAAAAAAATAGACCTGAGGATCGATGGAACAGCTTAGAAGATGTAAGTACAACTACAAAGACACTCAGCCACCTTATATTTGACAAAGGGGCTAAACATGTTCACTGGAAGAAAGATAGCCTCTTTAATAAATGGTGCTGGAAAAACTGGCTTTCCACATGCTGAAGACTGAAACTAAACCTAAGTCTATCACCATGCTCTAAACTAACATCAAAATGGGTCAAAGATCTAAATATTAAAATAGAAACACTAAATTTACTGGAAGACAAGGTAGGTAGAAATCTTGAAGACATAGGGGTAGGCAAAGAGTTCATGAACAAAATGTGAACTGCACAGGAAAAACTTCAAAGAATCAACAACTGGGATCTTATTTTATTAAAAAGCTTTTGCACTTCAAAAGAAATCCCCAACAGAGTGAAAAGAAAACCCACAGAATGGGAAAGAATTTTAGCCAATTGTCCCTCAGACAAAGGACTTATATGCAGAATATATAAAGAATTGAAAAACATCAGGCCCCCGAAATTCAAGGACCCAATCCAAAACTGGGCATCTGAGATGAACACACACTTCTCAGATGAAGAAATATAAATGCCAAATAAATAGATGAAGAAATGCTCAACATCACTGGTCATTTGATAAACGCAAATTAAAACAACATTTAGATTTCATCTCACTCCAGAAAGAATGGCCGCCATCAAGAAATCATCTGATAACAAATGCTGGCGGGGCTGTGGGGAAAAAGCAACCCTTCTCCACTGTTGGTGGGAGTGTAGACTGGTGCAGTCACTGTGGAAAGCAGTATGGAGATTCCTCAAAAAACTAGGATTGAAGGTCCCATTTAACCCAGCTATTCCCCTTGTGGGAATTAAAAACATCTTAACACAGTGATATATGTGCACCCATGTTCATAGCAGCACAATTTGTAGTATCTAGATCTTGGAAACAACCTACATGCCTATCAACTGAGGAATGGACAAAAAAGATGTAGCATTTTTATACAATGGAGTACTACTCAGTCATGAAGAAAGACAAACTTGAGACTTTTATCAGTAAATGGATGCAACTTGAAACCATACTCATAAGTGAAACAAATCAGACATGCATGTGTAAACATCGTATTGTCTCACTAGTGACAAGCTGAAAGAAGCAACATATGTGTGTGTGTGTGTGTATATATATATATATACACACACACATACATATATGTGTATATATATTATAGTTAAGATAGTTATACCACTGATTTCTCTGATTTCATTGAAGAGAAAGTTTTGTGCTGGAACTGGGTGACTGATCTGGGGATTGCAATGCACAATGTATGTACCATTGTTGTCCCCTGATTGTTGTAGTTTGAATTTTGTTTTATTTTTTCTCTTTGAAATAAAATAGATTTGAAAAAAAAAAGAAAACTTTCTTTGGATCTCATTTCTCCAACCTTAACATAAATAAAATGTCACCCAGAAAACAAATTTAAACCAAAACATCAAATGTTGTGAAATCACAAATGTCCTTCAATGAAAAACTCACTTTTTACTCTCCCCCTCAAAGTACAACTTGAGCATTACAATGCATGAAAGTTTCTACCAGTCAAATGCGTAGCAGCCACCAGAAAATAAACTTGCAATTTTATCCTGTGAAAATGGTCATATATCATATCCCAAGTTTTGCCTAGTAAGCATAGCTCATAATCACTTTTTTCTCCCTCTTACTTACTTTTCTTGGTGCTGAGACAAAATACCCTAAACCCAAAGTTGAAGGAGGAAAGGATTATTGTTCTTCACAATTTGTGGAGGTTTCAGTTCACAGTCAGCTGGCTCCAAGGCAAGGTGGCATGGCAGAGGGAGACTGCAAAGCACGGCAGGCAGAAGACAGCAAGCAGCAAGTGATAAGCAACAAGCAGGGACAAGGACCCTCTTTCTGTCAGTTAAATCTTATTTAGGATACACACCTTTAGAGAAAGGAGCACTGACACCCAGGATGGAGCACCCTTAATCTTACTCAGAACTATGTTAAACCAATCAGTGGACTAATTTAGTAACCACACAAATCCCTTGATCCTAGCATCACACACTTTAGATCCAGCCACCTCTGAAAAAGCCCCACCTATGACTGCATGAGGCTTTGTGGCAATATCTAGACACAAGCCATAACACCTTCTTTCCCTCCATTATATTTTGCCAGTCATGGGAATAGAACCCAGGGCTTGGTGGTAGCCAAGTGCTTTATCACTGTGCTACATCCCCAGCCCTTTTTAGTTTTTATTGAGACAGGGTCTAAGTTGCCTGAGCAGGCCTCAAACTTGCAATCCTCCTGTCTCAGCCTCCCCAGTAGCTAGAATAATAGGTATGATCACCACACCTGGCTCCATCCTTCATGTTTTATTTGTGTAATGATGAATACATATTTCTTTATTCATTCATGCACTAAAAAATGTTGATACAAGGCCCTGTGGTGAAAACTGAACTTTTTATGAACAAACTCCCTCTGCTCTCAGGGAGTTTACAGTCTGAAAGAGCAGATGAACAAAAACAATAGTGATTGTTAATACCATGTGCCAGGCATTGTTCTAAGCAGTGTGTGTGTGTGTGTTAAATGTGTTAATACAATTTTTGAAAACACACTATGATATTCCTATTAAATTGAGACAAAGAGAAACCAAATACTTTGCCCCAAATCACACATAGGTTCACATGAAAATGGAGGGCCCAAAATTCAAATACAGGCAGTCTGCTCCCAGGGTCTCAGTGCTGACTACAGGCAGTGTGCCAGTCTATCTCACCCTTGTCTCTTGCGTGGACTTCCTCAATAACCTCTTTCTTTCTCCTTCAGTGCTGAAGATCAAACTCAGGGCTTCACATATACGAGGCAAGTACTCTGCCACTGAGCTGCATCCCCAGCTCTGCACAGTAAGCTAATATGTGGTCTGATGGATGGAGTCAGTATGGGAACTAATAAACAGAAGAATAATGAGTCTCAGGTTCCCAGTTTAAGCAATTTGATACATGGAGGTTATTTATTGAGACTAAAGACATAATTACAACTACAGTACATTGTACATACATCATACACACACTGTAATTGTGTTACAAACACTGAATAAAATTGTATTCATAGAAAATGGTCAAAGAATACAAAATTTCAGTTAGGAGAAATAAATTCAAGGGAGATAGTACAACATGATAACTACAGTTAATAACAACATATTACATTCTTGAAAATTGATAGGAGAATAGATTCTTAAGTGTTCCCATCAAATAAAAGGTAAAAAAAATGTGAGGTAATGCATAATCAGCTTGATTTAGCCTTTCCATAATATATACAGAGCATGATCAAAATACATGGTGAATATTTAAATTTTAAAAATTTATTGCACTAAAAAAGACATATTACCATTGATTCCCTTCAAAATATTCCCCCTTGCTTCAAACACACTTATTCCATCATCCTTGCCACTTTATGAATCAGTTCTGGAAGTCCTCTTTCATGTTTTTACCAAGTGTAATAAAAAAACAGAGTACTGCTTCCAAGTGCCACTCAATGTAAAGTCAGGCTTATGAAAACATTATAGTGTGTCTTCATCTACCGTATCCACATATCTGGCACCATGCAGGTTCTGGGTCTTCCCTAAAGTCAAAATGGCAATGAAAGGAGTCTCAGCCACTTTCCTGTCACTGGGACAAAATACCTGACACTTGCAACTTTAAGGAGGAAAGATTTATTTTAGCTCATGGTTCCAGTCCATAGTTGCTAGCTCTAAGGCAGAAACAGGATGGCAAAGGGGCATGGTGGAGGAAAAGGGCTCAACTCATGGCAATCAAGAAGCAGAGAAATGTGGGGCCAGGGACAAGGACACATTCTTTCAGGTCACACCCCCAGTGACCCATCTCTGGCCAGGCCTCACCCCCTAGCAGCACATTCAGCTACTGAACTCATCCATGGAAGAATCCACTGATGAGTATAGCATGCTCATGATACAAAAACCTTCCAAACACATGAGGCTTTGGGGTACATTTTAGAACTAAACCATAATCTGTAAATTTTTTGAATAGATTCAGTTCATCAGGGCAGCCACAACAATGCAACGAAAAACATTCACAAAAGGGGACTTTCAGAACTTCTTCAGAAAGTTGCTAGAAAGATGGGATAAGTGTGTTTGAAGTGAGGGGGGGGATTTTAAGAGGGTTAATAACTGTGTGTCTTTTACCATAATACACTTTTTAATTTAAATATTCACTGTATTTTTAAATCACATCTCATACATATCTCAAAAGATGTTATACACAGTATGTGCAGTGTTTTGCCGATTAAAAATATTTTTAAATGCTAGAAATGCATAGGACATAAATTTATCTCAATATAAGTATGGCATTCATGAACTCACTGCTCTCTTTCTCAAACCTGGGAACCACTACAGGATATAGATCCCCAGCCTTTACCATGACTCACACTCTGGAATAGTTCAAGTACTACTATGGGCATATAGTAGGTATTTCTGTGCCTTAACACTTTTGGAGTTTTTGTAGTCTTAACACCTTAAGTCTTAAGATGTGATCTTTTAAGTATTAAAAACTAACATATTCCCTTCTCAGTAATTTCTTAGGGAGAAGTATCTGTGCAAATATCGTCATTAAACAGTAAGCAAAATCCACATTAAAAAGATCTTAGGTGCTGGGTGTGTAGCTCAGCACAAGGCCTCAGGTTTGTTCCCCAAAAAAAGGCCTAAAAGAGGACTCAGAATTTGGAATTTGGGGGACAGGGTCTCACTGATAACTTCAAAAGACAACAAAAAATCCATAAATCACTAATGTAGGACTGGTGCTGCTCTGACAGAGGACTACTTTAAGTAAAACTTGAGTCTATATCTCAAGATAAAAGTTTTATCTTCTCACTAACAGTAAAAGACACTGAAAGGGTTTACCTTGTCATTAACAGTAAAAGACACTAAAAGAGTGAAATTCAAACCCCTTGCCAAAAGTTTCACCTCAGTAGATGAAATTGCAGGGTTCTGACCAAAACCAAGATGGAAGAAATCATGCGATTTAAAAAGAAACACAATAAACTCTAAGTAGTTTACCCAAATATGAAACGTCACCATTAGAAATAAGAAAGGGAAAATTAGTTCAGGTCCTCAGTATGTGCTTGAGAGAATGAGACACAGAAAAATGCAGTTATACTGCCCCATGAAACTCTCAAGTCAGACCCCAGGAAGAACTTCTCATCACTATTGTACTCCATTTCTCTATGGGTGATCACGCACCTTCTTCTGACAGTCTTTACAAACTGAACATGCCCATTCTAATCCAGGGTTGGAGAATGGAAGCAACTCACTGGAAACAGACTTGAATACGATGACTGTACTCTTAACTACAGAAGTCCAATATGGTACCTAAGTGCAGGCCTATTATATTGCCTCATTCTAGGTAGGGCCCACATAGACTCTACACCCTCAGGATGTGGGGAGATGATTCTACCTAATCCAGGGCTGCATTCTTAAGAAGTCCACTGTTGCCACACACCTAAGTCATATTCTACAATCTCTGCTGCTAATGAATGAGACATTTTTATCTCTATCCATGTGGGTCTTTTGTCTTCCAGTTGGTTCCAAATTTGAGAGATAACAGAGTACTGTACCACTAATTAAACCCCCCAACTCCCAACAGTATGGATGTCCATATTTTTTCTCACAGTGCTCTGGGATTTAACCCAGGGCCTCAGGTATGCCAGACAAGTGTTGTTCACTAAGTTCTCTCCCTAGCCCCCCATCCATAATCTTAAAACACAATTTCTTTAAAATATAACTCATTGATATGTTTGAACACAAGACAATAGAAGTCAAGTAGATTCCTGCATTAGGTCTAGGGACTTTTTAAATTATAGCATCAGTTTTCTGTTTCAGATTGAGTACATGAATATTTGTTTTTTCCTCATGCTTTACATTTCTCCAAATCAAATACAGTATGCCTATAGCTGAATTATCACTCAACACATTTTATTGCTGTCTTGTATATTTCTCATTTAATTAAACATTAATAAAAATCAACTCAGTTACCTAAGGACTAGACTAGACAGGTTACTACAGCAGATTATTACACACTTTTCTGACCTGTCACTTTTTAGAGTTCCAGATCAAGATTTCCAGCTATATACCAGCTACACCTTGAAATAAATTAGTTTTTCTTCTGAGTCTCTGCCTGAAACTCTTTTTCTACTCTCTCCTCCATAACGATCTTCAGGTTAATCCTTAAACATCATTCAAGTCACAACACAGATATCATTTGGAAGAGAGCCCTCACCAGAAACTGACTATGCTTGGACTTTTGAAACTGAAGGAAATAAATGTCTCTCGTTTAAGCCATCCAGCCTGTGATTTGGGTTGAACATCTTCAATTTTAAAAGATAAACCCTGAAATTCTCTAAAATCCAAAACTCTTTGAACACCAATATGATGTTCAAAAGGTTTGAGTTTGGATTTTTGGGTTAGGGATGCTCAACCAGTAAAGTTTATGCAAATATTCCAAACTTTTTTACAAACCTACAAAATCTGAAACATGTTTTGGTCAGAAGCAGTTCAGATAAGGGAAATTCAACCTATATTTCATTATGGCAGTCTAAGATGACTAATACCCTTTGGTGGGGGGGAGGTGGGAATGCTACAGCTAGTTTCTCTAGACCATCAACAATATCCCTACAACTAATTTAGACCTCATCACCCAAGTAGGAAATGTTTCTTATACAAATGAGAAGTTAGGGTCTTAGCACTCCAAACAGGGTCCCTAATTCCTACAGATGTTTATGTTTTGCTTTTACTTTTCCCATATGTCTTAGTTACATTTCTGGTTGCTGAGACAAAATACCTGACACCCAAGATTAAAAGAGGCAGAGTTTATTTAGCTCACAGTTTGTGGAGATTTCAGTCTATAATCAGCTGGCTCCAAGACAGTGTGGCATGGCAGAGGTGCAACAGTTCATGGTAGCGGAAAATACCAAAAGCAACAGGAGAGGAGGGAAAGAGCAAGCTTCTTTCTCTCCCTTTTACTGTATGCAGGCTACCTGTCCTAGGACGGGTATAGCACTCACACCCTTAATCCCAGCATTACACTATAAATTGATCACAAACTCTAGATTCAGCTACCTCCAAAAAAGCCCGCCCCCCTCATGACCACATGAGGGTTTACAGGGACATTCAGACACAAACCATAAAATATACCACCATCACAATGAGTTTTCTTGACCTTCCAAAAGAGACTTTTGCCATATGATCCCCTGGTATGAACTCTACTTTCATAGAAAATATTAACCTTAAGCACTAATTAACCAAGAAATTACCATACCTCTGTTCTCCCTGGTCAAAACTGAAAGGACCAGACAAAACATTAATTTTCACTAATGCTGTGAAGACATCACACACTTCGGGAGAAGCTGAAAATATGTTGCATTTAGAAATTTAGTCATAGGTACATAAGATAATTCTTTAGTTAGGCGGTCAAAACAACAATTCTTAAAGAGACAAATATTTAAATTCAAATTAATTATTACCTATAAAGTTAAGTACCCCTTATCAAAAATGACTGACACAAGAAGTATTTTGTATTTCCGAATATTTACATATCTACAATGAGATATCTTAGGGATAGGACCCAAATCTAAACACAAAATTCATTTATGTTTCACATACATTTTACACACATACACTGAGGGCAATTTTACATATTTTAAGTGAGTCGGCATTTGACTACACCCTGTCATATGAGGTGAGGTGTGGAGTTTTCCACTTGTGGCCTCATGTTGTCACTCAAAAGGTTTTAGACTTTGGGCTGGGGAGGTTAGCTCAGTGGCTTAAGTGCCTGCCTGGCAGGCATGAGGTTGTGAGTTTGATCCCCAGTACCAAAAAAAAAAAAAGGTTTTAGATTTTGAAGCATTTTAGATGAAAGATGCTCAACTATACTAGTAAGATAACTATAAGATTACAGAATATTCCTTTTTAAAACATTATTATAAAATACATCTGATACATAAATGTTATGGTTTATATCTAAATGTCTCCACAATACCTCATGCAGTCATAGGTGGGGCTTTTTGGGGGTGTCTGAATCTAGAGTGTGTGATACTGGGATTAAGGACATGATGCTGGAAATAAGGGTGCCCCACCCCGGGCATGAGTGCTACCCTGCTGAGCGCAAGTAGCCTGGATGGAATATAAGGGACAGAAAGTGGGCTGTTGCCATCACTTGCTGCTGCTGCTTCTGTTGCTGCTGCTTGTCTCCTGTTGTCTACTGCCTACTCTGTGATGCCCCTCTGCCACACCACCCTATCTTGGATCCAGATGATTACAGACTGAAACTTTTATAAACTGTGAGCTAAATAAAACTTTCCTCCTTTAACTTTAGGTGTTGAGCATTTTGTCTCAGCAATGATACAAGTAACTAAGACAACAAATGACTAGATATAGCATGGATAAGAGACAAAAATAATTGGGAAGAAATACACAGGGAAAGGGGTTTGAAGGTATTGGTAACTTTTTTCTTAAGGCAGTGAATATGGAAGTGTTTATTCAATTTTTACCTGCATATCGCATGTACTATTTTGTATATTTAACATGTTTTACAAGGATTTATCAGGGTAAGAATGGTCTATCAGACATCTATGTGTTCACCACTCAACTTAATCAATAACGCATTACAAGGAGAGCTCAGCATCCTTAGTAGCCCCTACCAATGGAATCTACTGCTTCCCCCACTCCATTCCTGGGTACTACTAATCTGAATTTGGTATTTATTATGCCTTAGAGTATTGCCACAGATATGTGTTGTTTAACTTTGCAAGTCTTTGAATTACATACGGCATATATTATTCTGCAACTTGCTTATTTTCACCTTACCGTATTTCTTTGGGAGTCACCCATGTGGACATGCGGTTCACGTGATCAAATACTATATAATATTTTAGCATGTGCATCTCTATGGTACTTTCTGGATAATTTCTTTGGATTCATCATCTGATTCACTAATTCTCTCTCCAGTTCTTTATCCTGCCCACTGAGTTTATAATTTCAATGACTATTTTTCATTGAATCAATAAATTCATTTTCACCAGTAAGTTTTATTTGGTTCTTTTCCCAATATGCCTAAGAACCAGAATTAAGAACAGAACCAGAACTGAGGGTTGAATATATTCACAGTCCTTAGCCCTGCACTATGTGGCTCCTGCCCACTTATTCCAAACTGCTTCACAGCACAAGTAACAACTTATTATAAAAGGCCTAAACATCTCCTCTGAAAGGCACTGACTAAATTGTGCTCTACTCATGTAACAGAGTCTATAACCGCTATATTAAAAGAATGCAGCAACTCAGTGTCCTATGCGTTGAGCGAAAAAAGCAAGATACAGAACAAATTATGTAACACACTACCTTCAACATGGGAGATAAAAAAGGAAATTCATCTCTAGTTTGTAAATACATCAAAACTCTCTAGAAGGGTATTCACAAGAGAGTGGAACCATAGCCGTTATCTCAGGAGAAGACTCATATGCTAGGAGTCAAGAAAAAGAGAAATTAATTTTTGCCATCATACCATTTGGATTTTAGATCATGCACAATATATATTTCCTATCTGAAATAAAAATAATAGCTAAATACTAAAGCAGGCCATACCATTTGTTACCTGTCTGCACTTGGTACATATTGTCTCTCTTCTTTTGTGTATGTTTCCTTGTCTCCAGCTTTCCTCCCCTTTCTACCAGATTAGCTCTTATTCACCCAGCAGGACTCAGCTGGAACAGCACTACTTTAGTTATGAAATCAACCACTCCTTTCTCTGTCATTGTCCATACAACTGTTACTGCATGACCATCCCACAAAACAGAAAGCCCCACTGAGCCCAACACAATGTTTGGAATGTAGTCATCATTCAATAAAAGTTTGCTGAAAGAATGAAATAATGAAAATCAAAAGCTGTAATTTGACTTCACATAATATTAGATTATACACATACGGAAACATCAGTTCCCTAAATTATAAACATAATGTTTTCTTCCCCTGCAATTTATGTCCAGGTTTTGGCAGACAACCAAACAATATCTGGGGAGACTTGAGTTTTGTATTTTTATTACAATTTCCTGAGTCATGAAATTGGTAGCTTGGAAGCAGTCAAGGTCAACAACCAGACTTGTTATTAATGGCATGACAAGAATTGCTTCATATCATACACTCAGAAAAAGTCCTTTCTGTGTTTACAGGGGCAAAATAAAATGTAGCTACATAGTGCTCTTAATTCAGCCCAACTCAAAACTATATTGAACAGACTATTTGATAGTTATTTCAAAACAAAACACAGACCAGAGTAACTGTAACAGAAATCTGCTGTTCATCCTCCTAAGAGTTGTTTCCAACAGGTAGACCCTGTACTAGAGGAGAGAATTATTCTGGGCTGGGTGCCCACAATGAGATATGAAGTTAACCAGGACCCACAGCCTGCTCTCCCAAGCTCTTGCCACAGACACACATACACACACACACACCCCACAAACACGCACACACATGCTCTACAAACATAACTAATAACAAAGCCAGCTTAGCTGTAACAGGCAGCACAAAAACAGAATGAATAATTCTTTTGGGTGAAAAAAGTATATATACGTATGTATGTGTATATACATTATACATATATATGATCAATAACTCTACTACTAATCTCTGTTAGTTCATCAAAAAGAACAGTTTGTGTTTTGATTGTTTGACTGATCATTTTTTCATGCCTAAATCTTGTAATGTGAACAACTACTTTTAAGATAACAATATGCAATATGTTAACCAGTGTCAATTTCCTATTATTTTGTTTTGAAATTCTGTATCACTTTTATCCTTTTTTGTTTTTCAAATTTAAAAAAAAAAGTAGCTAAAAAAACGTCACAGAAAACGGTGACTTCTCAGTTGGGTGTTTCAAGATGAGTCAGACTGTATGGAGGAAAGAGGAAGGGGACCATGAACTAGATTTCAGAGAAAGATCTCAGCATGTGGCTGGAAAGTGAATGGTAGATGCAGCAACACTGCTACAGCTAGCCTGAGCTAGAAAGAAACAGGAAGGGTGGAGAGCAAATCTCAAAATGATAGGTTGGAGCAGGGATGGTGGTACATGTCTATAATCACAGCATTCAGGAGGCTGAGGCAGGAGGATCAAGAGTTCCAGGCCAGCTTAGGCTACACAGTAAGTTCAAGTTCAGCCTGCGCCTCATGGTAAAACCTGTGGTTTTTTTGTTTCAACCACCCTGCAAAATGAAGTAAGGACAGCACAAGGAAGACAGCTGCCAGCCATCCCTTTGAGCCAAGCTCACTGGATCAGTCTTTACCACAGAGACGGAAGACTTCTGAGCTAAGGAAGCTGCACAACCTAGCAGGAAGATACCACAGCAGCAACAAAGTATGGACTGCAGGAGAGAGATTACATGTCTATTAACTTCTGCAAGCTTTCCTAAAAGCATCATGCCTCCCTGGAGACAAGGGGGAATCAAAGACATTCCTCCAATGAAGACAGTTCTTGCATTATCTCATATTTCTCCACCACTTTCCTTCATTCCAATGTGGGCTATGATTCAAATTCACACAAATAGATTCCAAAATGTTCTGATTCACACACTCAGTCCTACCAATAAGAGAAATTTATAAGACACGGAGATCTAACAACTAAATGCTACTAGATGGACCTTATATGGATCTTAAACTTAAAAAGAGAGCCAAGTGGGATAATCTGAACTCACTTGGTAACTGATAAATAAAACGAAATCACTATGATTTCTAAGAGGTTGATAATGTAGCTACAATAGTAACTATATTTTTTAAAGATTCCTTATCTTTTGAAGACTAATACTGAAATATTTACAAATAAAATTATATAATGTCTGGGATTTGCTTCCAAATCATCTTGACTTAGGAAAGGGTAGCTGGAAGTTACAGATGATACAAGATGGACCATGAGCTGCTAAATAACTAGGGGAATTATAGGTACACAATATGTGGTCTATTGTACCACCATCTCTACTTTTATGCATTTGAAACTTTCCATAATAAAAAGTTAAATTTAAAAAGTCAACTCCCCAACATGATACTTTAAAGGAATGGCTCTAGCAACCACAGGTCAAGCACAGATTTTTTCCCCCTAATGCTCCAGAATCTTTATCCAAACATCTGCTCACCATCTCCCTGACATCCTGAACTCTACAGGTCCAAGAAGTAACTCTCATTCTTTCCTTTAAGCATTGTTTGTCTTCCCCATTCCCAGTCTCGGCCAGAGCCAGCTACGTGTGAGTCATCTTTAGCTCACTCACACCTACAGAAGTCACCTTGGTTCCACACAGTGGAAGTCATTCTTCTCATGTTAACTATTTTTCACTGCCTCTTTCTGCATCTACTGCACTTTCCTCAGCACTCTGCCTTAAAACCAATGCAACTGTAGTAATTTTAAAAGAAGCGTGATGGCTGGGCGTGGTGGCACATGCCTGTAATCCCAGCACTTGGGAGGCTGAGGTAGTAGAATCACTGAGTTCAAGGCTATCCTGAGCTAAACACTGAGTTCAAGGCCAGCCTGAACTACATGGCAAGACCCATCTCAAAAAACACTGAAAAATTTAAAAAGTAAAAGAAGCATCTTTGGCCCGGTGTGGAGGTGCATACCTCTAACCCCAGCTACTGGGGAGGCTAAGGTAGGAGGATGCTAAATTCAAGGATACACTGGGCCATTTAGTAAGACCCTGTCTCAAAACCTAAAAAGGGCTGAAAAATGTAGTTTGGTGGTACAGCACTTGCTTAGCTTGTGCAAGGTCTTCGTTCAATATTTAATACCAAAGTCAATCAATCAATCCATCCATGAATCAAAAAAAATATTTCTGCCTCGTTTAAAAGAATCCAAATAGCTCCTCATAGAGTACAAAAACCCAACCTCTCAGCAAAGCAAAATCTGTTGCTCACTTGGTGTTTATAAGGTAATGAGGTTTTGTTGATACCATCTTAGTGAATTCCGTTCTCACAAAGGATCTGAAAGCCATTTCAGAGCTAATTAAAGATCTGACTAGTGAGTGGCACAGCCAGCAGGCAGATAAGGTCCACAGTCATACCAGGGAATCTCTTGAAGCAAGGTGAGCAGGCAGCCCTTACCTGAAAGCCCACACTGCGAGCTGACATCCTCTCTGTGCTGTGCCTTTGCCAAGGCCTACCTGACTGGCCCTTCAGGAAACAGACAAGCAGCAGCTGGCCAACATATTCATATCTCACTAAGACCTAAGCTGCCTGACTGGTTGGGCAAAATGTAGCCACAAAATAAATTTTTCTCTGTGAGAAGAAATGATCCAGTGAATCCTCAAATTCAGAGTGACAGCAGCTAAGCCAAAAAAATCAGAACAGATATTAACCATAAAAGGTGTAGAAATTAAGCCATGGAAAAGGACATACAATGTGATGAGAATTACAAATAGAGACATGAGTCACCTTTATTAAAAGTACTCAAAATAGGTTAGCAAAGTACAAGTGGGGAGTGTTCAAAGAACGTCAGGTGCTGACAGCACAGCCCAAGATATTATTTGCCAGCCCCCTCAATTGTATTGTTTCTTTTTTCCTCATGCTTCTCAGTCACTCAGTCCCAAAATAAAGCTTATGTTTGCAGAACGATGAAGAATGTCTTCCTGATCTTAAAGTGCCGGTGCCAAGTAACAATGAACAGAACAAAGAGAAATCTAGAGTTGGTGACAGTTATCAATTTAGTGACTACACAACAATTGGTACCTGCCCAGGTGATATACACAACAGATATTTATTGTGAGCTTACCACATTCTAGGTTCTGTGAATGCAACAGTCAACAAAATGAATAGAAGCCCTGCCTTTCCTTTATAATCCTTATATTCTAAGAGGGGAAAGAATTCTAAAAAGAACATAAATAAGGTAATTGGTATGTTGTAAGTAGTATGGAGGAAAATAAAGGAGGGAAGGAAAACAGAATGCCATGGGAGGCTCCAGGATAGGACCATGTATAGTATTACTCAAGAAAGAAAAGGTTTCACTGGAAACAAAAAGTGACATACCACATAATGCTACAAGCTAGCTACTCATCTTCTTGCCATTCGATTCTCTGCCAACAGTTATTATTACTTGTGGGGCAGGGAGGACTGGGGATCAAAAACTCAGGCCTTCACACTGAGTTATATCCTCAGCCCTTGTTTTACTTCTTATTTTGAGATAGAGATTCACTAACGTTTAAGTTGCCCAGTGTGGGCTCAAACTTGCCTCAATCTCCCAGAATGCTAGGATTATAGGTATGTTCCACCACATATAGCTCTGAAATTTTTCCATGCTTTTTGAAAAGATGACTGCTGGGTATAGTGGCATATGCCTGTAATCTCAGCTATTCAGGAAGCTAGGGCAGGAGAATCACAAGTCAAGGCAGCCTGGGAAAATTAGCAAGATCATATCTCAAAATAAAAACTAAAAAGTGCTAGCAATGTAGCTCAGTGCTAGAGTACTCTCCTAGCATGTGCAAGGTCCTGGGTTCATCCCCCAGTACTGTAAAAATAGAAGGAGGAGGAGAAGAGGAAAAGGAAAAGGAAGAAGGAAAAAGGAGGACAAGGAGGAGGAAGGGAAAGGGAGGGGTAGGGAAGAGAGGAAGAGGAAGAGGAAAGAAGAAGCTGCCAAAATCCATTACTAAAACAAAACTGTTCATCTCACCATTTAACATGTATTATATATTTGACATATATAATACATATACATATATATGTATTATATATGTCAAAAGCTGATAGAGAGATAGTGAGAGAACCCACTCTATGTGTAAAACTGCAAGGTACAAAAGAAGATATGCCAGAAATAGTACACAGTAGTTCCTGTCCTCTGAGAGTCCACGGCCCATTGAAGATCAATTGTGCAAAAGAAAAACAGCACAAGATGGAACCTCCATTGACCATCCAAGCTTTTATTACAGCAGTGGGATGTTCAAGGTTCTCAGGGGAACCATCAGGTGGTAAAATGCTGTGTGGGAAGGGAGGGCACTCCACTATCTGGCTGGGTGCTGACAGCAGTCTGGTGTAACAGGAGGACAGATCTGCTGCAAGCTACACAATGAAGAGGAAAGCAATGAATAGGGCAAGGAAGAAGATATGAATGAGGCAAACAGACATATAGCAGTAAAAGAAAAAAGTTAAAGCTGGAGGTCTTGAGCTTACATGTGTGGTAAGATGTAGATGTCACCTACAGAAGGGAGCAAGTCCAGTGGAAGAGCTGGTTTTAAAAGAAGGTGATAAGTATGTTACTGCATGAGCTGATTTCAGAGCGTGGTATGTTCAGGTGGAAATGGTCCAACGGATGGGAATATTTGACTCCAGGAAAGAAGATGTGATAAATTTCTCTCCAGGAAGGGAGGCTCATTTTTTTCAGTTTGTCTCCTGTTGTAACTTTTGAATTGTGTACTATGATGTGCATTATCTTATTGAAAACTAAGTTTAAAAGCCAGGTTCAGTGTTGCACACTGTAGTCCTAGCAATCTAGAGGCTGAGACAGGAAGATCACTTGAGCCCAGGAGTCTGAGGCCAGCCTGAGTGATATAGTAAGACCTCATTTCTTTAAAAAAAATTTAAGGTAGTGACTTTCATGACTGCATTTCAAGAATATACCCAGGACTGATATCAAAATCTGGAAGCCAGTTATACACAAATGATATCCAAAGCAAAAGTTATCAGACAGAGCAAGGACTGCCCATTGGACACCTCTACATTTGGGCAAACGGAGTGAAAGCAAGGATGACTAGGCAGACAGAAGTACTGCCAAAGGAACAGGAAGAACCTTTGGAAACATGAGAAGTAAATCCATCAAGGAATATACCTGAAATAAGGAAGTGGGTGATGGAAGGCCTCCACAAATGTAAAAGTAAGAAAATGAAGGTTTTCCTTGAGCTAGCCAAACTGCCATACATTGTATATGACTGGCAAATTGTAGGAGCAAACCAGCAACTTAGCTATTCATGTACCCTTATGACCTGGGGATTTCCAAACCACAGGATGACTTACCTGGAATCTACCTAAGATTCATGTAGGGAAACCCAAGCCATTGTGTGATACACCATGTAGAAAAAAAATACTGTCAAAAAAAAAAAACAGGAAAAGATCAAACATCCAAAAATCAGAAGACCCTTCATTCAAAGACACAGGGCCTGGTCAGAGCTGACCACAGGGGGGGAAGGGACAAGGTCATCCCAGCAGGGAGACTGACTCACCAAGCTTTCCCAGTTGTATATATGAGTACACCGTTACCAACTACTTCTGTTTTTGATCTGCCTCTCTGCAAAACCTTCCATGGATGGTCTAAAAGATGAGCCCCTACTGCTTGCCTCCACTGAGGAAATGGTTGGCCTGAATTTATGTCCTGCTCTGCTTCAGTGGTAAATCTCTCATCAGAAATGAATCAATTGGCACTCAGTTTGGGTTCAGGTTCTCTGACCCTGGCTAACGTGAGCTAGACCCTAAGACAGAGTCAGTTACTAGGCTGCTGACAATTGCAGTTTTTGAGCCATCAATGTCATCGTTTTGAGTCTGGGCCAAAACACATGTCTATGCGGCCTCTTGCAGCCTGCCAGCAATACCTGTGCCACATACCTTAACATCCAACTGCAGCAATGTGTATTTTCCCAGTTCTGTTTCACACTTTGCTCCTGTGCTGACAACTATGACTGTCTTCCAGGTTTGTTTTAACAGTGAACCTATAATACCACTTTTTTCTTAATCCAATCACTTCATACAGGTTTAAAGTCAGTTAAAAATCTCAGAAAATAGCTTGTTATATATAAGGCAATCACAAAAATCTTAAATATACATCTGTTCATGGTTCATCACTAAATTAACTGACCTACTCAACATGGCTGACTGAGCATTACACACAGAAGAAACAGAATTCTGTATGGCTTATTAGAAAAATAGGAAGTAGGCTGCATGCTCCCCTTCCCTAGGCCCACCATCTCCCTCCACCACTGAAGCAACCATCATTCATTTTTATGTATATTTCTAGTCCAAGGTTTACCAAATAAGCAAAGCTATAAACATATAATATTCTTTTGCTTGTTTTAACTTATACAAATAGTGTCTTCTAGAATTAGGAAGCAGATTTGGCTGCAGAACAAAGACCAAAAATAACAGTGACTTAAACAAGACAAGATTATTGTTCTATCATGTAAGAGCCAGAACTTAAGTCACACTGAGATGAAATAGTGGTTCTCCCATTTTACTGCTCCATCATCCCTGGACTGTTGCCCTCACTGTCAGGCCCATGTTACAGGCAGAAAGAAATGATACACTACTTCTACTCACATCCTGTTGACCAGAACTTGATCACATGGTCACATCTAGATGCAACAGAGACAAGAAAATGAAGTATTCTTCCAGCAAGGCCACTGATCTTTCTAAGAATCCAATTCTATGGGAGAAATGGGAAGCAGCTGATGGAGGACAAGAAGCATTTTCTGTCATATTTACTGGATAGATTCTACAGCCTGCTCCTCCCTTTCACTTAATATTATGCTTTTAGTTTCTCATATTTAAGCATATAAAATTGTGCATGTGCATTGCTGTTCAGTTGCATGTTGTTCACTGAGTCTTTTTTTTTTCACTGAGTCTTATATATGGGCTCAGGTGCAGATTTTCTTTAGAATCTAGGATTTAAATTCTAAATGTGGTGTATGAATACACTGCAATTTATTAAGCCATTACCTACTGCTAGACACCTGGGTCTTTTAAATACAATATATTTTAAAAGTGTTTGAGTTACATCAATAGAAATGCTAAATTAGTTAAATGCTAAATTATATGTATCTGTCTCAGGTACATTCTGGTTGTTTCATAAACCTTTTAAAGGGCTCCACAGCAAGCCAATTAAGACAAACTGACAATATTAGGCTATACAGAAGGAGGAAATAAATTTACGGTCCTAGACTTTCTGTTATTACAATCAAGCATTGGCATGGTGTTCCAAGTTTCTTGACAACTGAAACAAAAGGAAAAAATATTGTGTGGTGTTTCATTCTCATCATCTGATAAAAGGAGATAAACCAGATGTTACGGTTTATGTTCCTATGGCCCCGTCAAGGCTCATGTAATCATGGACGTGGCTGAGTCTAGCGTTCGTGAGTGGTTTGTTGTCTGGTGCTGGGATTGATGATGTGAGTGTTGCAGGGGTGGAGACAACATACAGTGTAAGGGCAGGAAGAAGGCCTATCTTCTCTCTCTTGGCAGTTCACGCCTTACTGTTTGGAGCAGCCATGAATGGCTGGCCCTCAGCCATGCCACCCTGCCTTGCAGCCAGCTGTGTATTGACTGAAAACCCCAAGAACTGTGAGAAATAAACCTTTCCTTCCCTAATTTTGGGCATCAGGTATTGTCTCAACAACGAGTATAAAGTAACTAAGACAGAATTTGGTATCAGCGGAGTGGGGTCGTTGCTGTGACTAAACCTCACCATGTAGTTCAAGGGCCTTTGGGAATGGCTTGTGGGAAGAGTTTGGAAAGGTTTAGAGATGTCACCTGAAAGAGTGGAGCTGGAACAGCTTAGGCTGTTCTGTAGGGGAGATTCTGGTCAGAGCTCAGGAGACCAGAGGGCAGATAGAGTCTGCTGGTAAAGACCAGGCTCAGGAGGTTTCTGCTAGGAAGGGGGACTGCATCAGTTGTTGGACTCCACACAATGTGTGTTATGGCTTCACAGAAAGTTTGTCTGCATTCCGCTCATGTCCAGAGACTTTGCCTGAGACTGAGATTAAGGGTGAAGGACTGATTAATCTGGTAAAAGAAATTTCAAGGCAGTCAAATGCTGAGGCAGTGGCATGGCTCTTGTTAGGGACTTTTAGCCAGATTGATGTTGTCAATCAAGAGCGAATAGCCCAGCAGGATGATTTAAAATGTGGTGAGTTTGGCCAGAAAGCTACAGACTGTAAATATGAAGCTGAGATCTCGATTGTTCAGAAGGAACCAAAAAATAAAAAAGATGGCCTGAGGCCATCCCAGGAAACAGCAGGTCTCCACCCTTTGCAGACTCAAAATTGAAAAAGTGAAAGAGTTCGCTCAGAGGAGAAATCCACAAAGCACCGTGTTCCAGAGTGGCAACAGGGGCCACAGGTGGTTCCAGAGTGGCAACAGGGGCCACAGGAGGTTCCAAAATGGCGGTGGCCGCACCAGATTCCAGAATGACAGCAGTGTGAAGAAGCTGTTTCTCACAATCAGGTTCAGAGAGTTCAGTGATCCAGACACTTGACACCTACAGCCAAGAGAAAGAAAAGCCTGACTATAGCTGCAGCTGGCAGCAGACCTTGGCAGCATCCATGTGGTGCTAGTTTTAAGTGCAAGGAAAATGCACAAGTTCTGAGGTTAAGGCAGCTTCCACCCCAATTTCAGAGGGCCTGTGAGGCCAGAAAGTGCACCCCTGAGAGGGTAATATGTAAAGATATAAGGGTAAAGCCAAAAGTACAGTGAAGACCCCAGAAGTTTGGAAAAGCCAGGAACGTGGGTCATCCAAGGAAAGGTGCAAAAATCGAGCAGAATGGGATTAAGAGAGAAGCTGTAGAAACTGGAGCCCCTGGAAGTACCTCAGGGGCGGAATTGTTCAAACCCTTTGGAGTTCACAATTTGCCACAGATTGTTTAAGATGCTGGACCTGCATCCATAGGACTTTGTTTGCCCTGCTGGATTTTGAACTTGCTTTGGTTCCGATGTTTTGTATTCCTGTTTGTAACTTTTGGAATGGTAATGTTTATCTTGTGCCTTTACATGTTAGAAGTGTTTAACCTCGTTTTTATTTGTACAAGGGATTACAGTTAAGAGTTTGCCATAGATCTTGGAGGAGATTTGGGACTTGGACTTTTGAGCAATGCTGAAACTGTTAGGATTGTGGCAACTCTTAGAAATGGACTGTCTTTTGTATAAAGGATGTACATGAGTCTTTGGGGGGCCAAGAGTGGAATGCTATGGTCTATGTTCCTATGGCCCCACCAAGTCTCATGTAATCATGGACACGGCTGAGTCTAGCATTCATGATTGGTTTGTTATCTGGTGCTGGGATTGATGATGTGAGTGTTGCACCCGCCCAGGGGTGGAGCCCGTATACAGTGTAAGGGCAGAAAGAAGGCATGTCTTCTCTCTCTTGCCAGTTCAGGCCTTGCTGTTTGCAGTGGCCATGAATGGCTGGCCCCCAGCCACTCCACCCTGCCTTGCAGCCAGCTGACAATGGACTGAAACCTCCAATATTGTAAGAAATAAACTTTTTATTCCCTAATTTTGGGTGTCAGGTATTTTGTCCCAGCAATGAGAGAAAAGTAATTAAGACACCAGATAAGAAAAATAAATGTTTGTTTAATCTTAAATTCTAAAACAAAGCTGTCACATTAGCCCTCATCCAAGTCTCAATAAGCAAGAAAGTGGAATGTGTTTAACAAGTAGTTACATAAAAAAGGCACAAGGTTTCTCTAGGAGAATGATTCTTGGTTGAACCTTAACAAGCAGAGGCTTTAACACTACTTAAAGTTATTTTTTCCTACACAAGGTAAGGTAGTTCCCCAAGTTCAAGTCAGTAGAAGAGTTCCTCCCAGAAAAGACATCCAAAAGGAGCTGACCACTGAGAAAGGCTGAGTCTCCTAAGAGCCTGCTGGTTTCCCTGTGGTTTGGTACTTTTTGGAGAACACACTCCTAGTGACTCTAGTATTGGGGGATTTTTTTCTCTCTCTCCTTTAACTCAAGATTTCAATCCCTTTTAGAGAAGTGAAAAGATACTGGTTATTTTTGTGGGCTTTTTTAATGATGGTAAAACATCTAAATATAGTATCATCCTTTTATTTTTACTTTCATTTGGCAGTTATTTTCCTTTCAATATTTTTTTATTATTTTAATTGTAGACATTTATGAGATACTATGTGACAAAGCAATAAATCTATAATGTATATAATCATTAAGTCAGGGTAGTTAGCATTTTCATAGCCTTAAACATTTTTTAAATTAAATCAGTTATAATACTCTACCGCAATAAACTACCCTCATTTTTTTTAACTTCTCCTTGTTGCTCTAAGTAACTTGCACCTAACAAAGTAAGTACATTTTAGGTTAAGAAACAGGGTTTCAAATCAACCAGAGATGTCTAAGGAATACTGGACACCCACTTTGTACCAAGAATTTTACTACAGTATTATCTAATTTTCACTGGCACTATATAAGGTAAAGATTACTAGCACTGCTTTACAGTTAAGAAAAATAGATTTTTGGGGCTGGGGATTTAACTCAGTGGCATAAGAACCTGCCTGACAGGTGCGAGGTCATGAGTTTGATCCCTGGTACAAAAACACACACACACACACACACACACACACACAAAGAAAAATAGATTTTTAAGAGTAAATAATTTGTCAAAGATCACATGGCTTCTAAAGTGTAGAACTAGGTGTGACAGTTAAATTGGATTGTCAGTTTCATTGCCTTGAAAGCTGCCCAGGGAATTAATAAAGAAGACTTCTGGGTGTGTCTGTGTGGGTCATGGAGGTGTGACCCTGGATATTATATCTGGTCCTTGATCCCTTCCTCTCTGATGCTATTCCCCTGGTCCATTTCCTGGCCACCATAAAGTGAGCACTTTGTCCCACCAGGGCACTCTACTAAGATGTTCCTGCCTTGGAGTCAGCCAAACAGGAACTGAACTTTCTGAAACCATAAGCCAAATTAAACCTCTCCTCTTTTAAATTGTATCAGCCATTTTGTCTAGCCACAGGAAAACTATTCAACACAGAAACTGGTATCAGAAGTGGGATCATAGCCGGGCGTGGTGGCGCACGCCTTTAATCCCAGCACTCAGGAGGCTGAGGTAGGCGGAGCGTTGTGAGTTCAAGGCCGGCCTGGGCTACAACGCGAGTGCAAGGCCGGCCTGAGCTGCATAGTGCAACCCTGCTTCAAAAAACCAGGGACGGGAGTTTGGCTCAGCAGCTTAAGTGCCTATCTGCCAGGCGCGAGGCTGTGAGTTCAATCCCCGGTGCCGCAAAAAAAAAAAAAAAAAAAAAAGACGTGGGATCATTACTGTGACTATATCTGATAATGTGTCTCAGAAGCCTTTGGAATTGATTTTCAGAGGGAATTTAGAAAAGTTCAAAGATGTGGGCTAGAAAAGTCCTAGACTGTCATAAGCAGATCCTGATGGGTGATTCTGGTCAGAGCTAAGACAACCACAATGCTGACAGGAATAAGGAGTAAAGGCCATGCTCATAAGGTTTTAGAATGGAATTAAGACTTGATGGGGAAACTGGACTACAAGCCACACATGTAATACTCTGGAAAAAATTTACTGACATTTTGCCCAGGTTCTGAAATTTTATAGGAGGTTGTTTCAGGGTTATCAATCTGGTGGAGAAAATTTCAAGATAGCTCAAAGTTCAGGATGTTCAGGATAACATAGGTACTGTTGGATATTTTTAGCCAAATATATAGTGAGAACAGAAAGCAAAAAGCAGAGCAGAGTATTTGAGAAATTTAAATTTTGGCTCAAAGAGCGACATGTGAAACTGGGTTCAAAGGAGAAGGCGTACTTGATGAAAAGATTTGAATCATTAAAAAATACAAATACTTTGAACTGGGTCAAGGTGAAAGATGCCTTGAGGACATTTATGGAATCAGCAAGACCCAATGTATTATAGGATCAAGGTGCAAAAATGTAAACCTTTCATTTGAGAAGAGAATTGCTGCTCCCTTTGCTTGAGAAGGATAGCCAGGATTCATTTTATTGCAATCAAAATCCAGGCACTCAAAAGCCACTGTAGCCATGGCCAAAGGGAGATTGGATATTTCTGGAGCTGGCAGCATACCTTGGCATCATCCATGTGATGCTGTTGTTTAGACACACAGAATGCAAGAGCATTGGAATCATGAAAGCTTCTACTCAGAGTTCAAAGGAAGGCCTGGGTAGCCAGGCAAGGAGCCCCTGAGAGGCAGGTACCTAAAAATGTAGGAATGAAACCGAAGGTTCAGTAAAGACCCCAGAAAGTCAGAAATGCTAGTAACATGGAATATCTGCGAAGGAAAGCTGCAAGCAGCAAGTATAGCCAAGCCAAAAGAGAGGTCATGTGGGCTACAACTGACGAGGCCATAGTGGTAGAGTTACCCAACCTCTCTGGAACTCACACCTTACTTACAGCATCATGTACCCTGGATGCTGAACATGGAACCATAGGACTTAATGTTTGCCCTGCTAAGTTTTGGCTTACTTTGGTCTGACTCTTGTCTAGCCCTCTATCGCTTCTTTTTGGAAAGAGAATGTTAAACCAATACTACTGTATATTGGGAATATGTAGCTTGCTTTTTGAATTTTACAGGCATTGATAGCTAACAGTTGGCCTTGGGTCTCAGAGCAGACTTGGCTTGGACTTTTGAGCAATGCTGAAACTGTTAAAACTTTGGGGGCAGTATGTTTTTGGTTGTACTGGGGATAGTTACATCATGTTGGGTGGAATTATGGCTTTGTGTTTACTTGGGGATTAAGTATAGTTTAAGAACATATATTTGGGTGTCAAGTTGACAAGGGGTAGAATGTGACAGTTAAGATAGACTTGAGAGCTGCCCCAGAGATTCGTAAAGCACACTTCTAGGTATGTCTCTGTTAGTGATAGAGATGTGACCTTCGATACTATATCTGGTCCCTGGCCCCTACCTCTCTGGTGTTGTTCCCCTACTCTGCTTCCTGGCTGCCATTAGTACCTTGTTTCATTCTACCCCTACACCATGTTTCTGCCTCACAGGCAGCTGAATGTGAACTACACCCTCTAAAATCATGAGCCAAGTTAAACCTCTCATCCTTAAAGTTGCAAGTATCTATTCTGTCCAATAACAGGAAAGCTGACCAATACATTAGCATAGAAATCTACATACTTCTAATTTCAAAGTTAGAATTATTTGTGCTATTTTCTGATGTCTCCTAAATGACAAGTAAATTAAGGGTAAAATTTGGCTTGCGTTTGTAAATAATACATGTGCTACTACATTGAAGCCCCAAAACTATCCCAACACAGGCTACTTGATATAGTCTGGCCATAACGAAGTCACCTCCAAAAATCTTATTTTCTACTTGACTCCACAAGGATCCCACTCCTCACTCCACTCTGATATGGCAGATTTCATCATTGCTGACACATTCATAGACAACATATTGATTCAACAATTTTTTTAGATCCTACTATGTCCCAGGCAGTGTTCTAGTATCTGGAGATACAGCTGAACAAAACAAATAGAAAATTCTGCACACCTGAAGTTATTTTTACTGGTAATAGAAGAAGAAAGATAAAAAAGTAAGTAGATTATATGGCATGTCAGAATATAGTAGGTGCTATGACACAAAAATAAAGAGTTAAGGAGAGTAGTGTGGGATGGAGGGTTCTGATTTTAGAAATAACCAGTGGAAACTCTAAAAAGAAAAAATATAATTTTAGGATTTTTACTTCACTTTCAACATCTAGCAGACTAAACACAGTAGAAAAAAGAATTGCCAAATGGGGAAATAAATTTGTTGAAATAGATTCATTTATCAAGCAAATTAATATTAACTGAGTATTTACTAAATGATCAAATATTGTGCTAAATATAGATAGTCCATCTCTGTATCATCACAAAATTCCTTGTCATTTGCATATATAGTCCCTGGTTTAACACTAACTCTTTAAAGTCTGCCTTTGTATCCAATTTCTTCCAACAAGTATCCTACATATAATATTAAAAGAATAAGTATTTATTTGTATCACAGATTTGTACAGTTCTTTAGTTATTCTATTTCTCTGACTAGATTATAAATTCTTTGAGGATCAAATTTATAGATAAGAAATATTTTATATCTCCTACATGGAATAGCATAGTACCAGGCATACAGTAGGTATTCAATAAACACTTGACTGATTTGATACATTTATAGGGCACTAATACAGAATAGCTTTTTCTATACAATGGCTTAAGTAGAGTTAAGCTTCTAGAAATGGTTGCAGTACTGTTAACAACAACATTATGATTGATTACTCTCAAAACAAAAATATGAATTCAGTAGTATATGGTTAAGTTCTGGATCTAATCAAATATTTTTGTCAATGTACTCCTCTTCTTGGTTAGCTGAAAATAATAAATGTCACATACAGTGTATTTTTCAATCTTGAAAAGCCTTTATACTTGTATTACTAATTTTAGTCCTGACAAAAGCCTTCTAAAGTAGGCAATGTACATGTCAATCTTATTTTATAAACCACTGAAATCCAGAAATATTAAGCAGTCTGCTAAAGTATAAGCAATAAAGACTGAAACAATGACTCAGACCCCAAGACTGCTGGCTCCAAGGCCCAAACTTAGATGCATAGACCTAGATGCATGATATATGGTAAAGGGGTTTAACCAGTTAAAATGAATATCTACAAACCCTTATAAGGTCTTGAACTCCAGTAACAGCTGATAAAGATATACTTGCTTTGAGCATAAGAATAGAAATTTGTTTCTTTATTAAAAGGGGGGAAAATTATCTGGGCATGGTGATGCATACCTATAATCCCAGCACTTAAAAAGCCAAAGCAGGAGGATTGCCACAAGTCTGAGGCCAGCCTGGGATGCATAGTGGGACTGTCTCAAACAACAACAACAACAACAACAACACACATAAAAATGGAGAGAAACATTAATGAACATAGAAAGGCATCCTCATTGCCTGCCTTAATTCAATAAACATTCACCAAATGTTTCTAGGTCACTGGATGCTGCAAGCACTGAGATGAGTCAGGCAGGACCCTCTCCAGTAAGACCAGAAGCACTAGCATATGGCACAAATGCTGTGAGAGACATAGATGCTACAGAATCACCGGGGTTGGGAGTAATCTGTCACCCAGATCTGCTCTCAAACTCCCCACTGACCCACTCCACTAACTTTATAGAACTGTTCAGCCTCTAAGTCTATCATGAAGGCACTGACTCTTGTGGCTCAAAATATCCATCACAACCATTAACAAAATGCAGGTGTAATTAATTTATATTATTGTCACACAAACAAGGTAAATACTGCACAACTGGTTTTAACACCTTACGTGAGGTTATTTTGACCATAATTTAGTTTTTCTTAATTTCTTTTTGTTTTTTTTCTTTACATTTCTAATTCCAGTTCCTTGCTCTCTCAGGAAGGGGAAGGTGTCCTTGTTCTGAAGTCAGTTGGTTTCTGGATAGTGCCAGAACTGTCATCAAAATGATAATGGGTTAGCCAGAGCAAAAACTGAACAAAATCCCTATGCCTCGTTCTCTGTCCTCAACACCTGATCACAGGAGTTATGCCAGGATGCATCCATCAGAATAACCAAATTGCATTTTTGCAAAGAAAAAAATTAAGTAACTGGGTAGAAATTGTCCCATTCTTGAACAAGAAATCAGCATTGCAGACAGGAGTTATGTTATAAAAAGTGAAGTTGAAATTGCATTATATATTCTTGGAAAATATTAAAAAGTTACTCCAAACCCTAGAAGATAGACATATGTACTATAAAAACTACTTATACAAAGGCCCAGGTGACTTGAAATTCTATAGCACACCACAAAATCACCCTAACATTGGTTTTGTTAACTTCTCTTATGTTTGTGCAATCGTTTAAAGGTTATCAGGGAAAAATTATTGTGCAAGGAAATCTAAACAGTCCCCTTCTTAAATATCCCAATAAACACTGCTGTTAAGGGTCAATTTGAAATTTTCATTCACTTTTGAAACTACTTTAAACATTTATTCAACTGATTAAAATAAATTAAAAAACAAATCCAGTTAAAACATCATTGAGCACAATAAGCACAAGAGCAAAAGAAAAGACATAATATAATAAAGAAAAGTTGCCTGAGGGAAACCATAAAAAATAAGCTTAAAACCTCATCCTTGTTGTAGATAGGAATAAAACAGAACACATTAGAACCAACATGGATTTGCTAGTCTAGACTAAGTTTTGATAAAATTAAAATTATCTTGTTGGTCATATGTTCTAAGAAGCTATCTTAGGAGTTACATGAAAACCGGGGAAGAGGGGCTTCTAAGGTCAACAACAGCAATAACAGTATTTTTCTCTAAAATGAGAGAGCATTCCCCACATAAGTAGCCCTAAGAGAAATCCAAAGACATAATGTGAACTTAAGGGCAATTCCAGAAGTAGATGACTGGAGGGCAAAATAACATGTTCTAATCTGTCATTTCCTGGTATTTTGACTTAAATTATTTATTTATTTGCTACTAGGAATACAACTCATGACCTTGCGCTTGCCAGGCAAGTTCTGTGCCACTGAGCTACATCCCCAACCCAATTTAAATTATTCTTAAGAACTCAGATGCAATATATTTCATAAGAACATTCCTCTCTCAAATATCAAGCTTTTCAGCCTGGCTTCTTACAAGAACAGAATGAATGACAAACATAATAAGATCATTATTGAAGACCTTGATAACTGATAATTTTAACATCTATGCCTTCCATGTATACAGGCCATAAAAATACTTGTTATATTACAAAAAATCAAAAATTCAATTTGAATATTCTTGCCTGCTGAAGACACTCTAAAATTATAAAAGAAATTTTCCTCAAAAAGTAACTTGCTTCAAGGACATGCACAACTACTTGATTCAAGCACAGAAACCTAGTACCACTCATTAAGTGACTTCATTGACCATGGACAAAGAAATGCAAGCTCTTAAAGTGGCATTCAAGGCCCACAAAGACATGGTATCTTCCACCTCACCAATTTTACTTCCTGTCACTCAAACATAAACACTTGTCATATTCACTCCTTAGAATTCTTCATATATACCTTTCTGTCATTCTCTACATGACAATTCTGTCCTCCGCAACCTTCCTCTCAGCACTAGCAGAGAAAAGGTGGGAACCCTAGCTGATGAAGCCTATCCTCCAAATAAACCTGGGGATCTCTGAGATAATATATCAGAGTAAAGTCGCCTATATACTTAGACTGCCAAAACTATATCCTGAATTCCCAGAACAAAACTTTTCCCAAAAATGTGATAAATCATCACAAGTGGATGTTGTAGGTGATGTTTCCTGGAACAAATGGAGCGAACAAAGGACTTCAAATCAGCACTCTCACAAAATAATCACCTCTGATCCAAATATATATAGTGACATTAATAATGGTCTAAAAATACCTTTTCTACTGGGCTGATTATACTTGTGGTCCTATTTGAAGATATAATTTGACATATCCTAACATAGATCTTACAAAATTCCAGGATATAATTCTTATTCTTAATAGAGTTTAAGACCATAGCATATTTAGATTCAATTGCTCCAACAGACAAGACTGTTTCTGCTTCTAAAATTAAATACCTTAATGAAAATTAAGATTTTGATAATAATTCTCCAGAATGGTAGAGGACACATAATATGTGTTTCCACTGTTCTACACTAATCAGCTAGCAGAAGAATAAGATTTCCAAAGATGCAAATAAATAGTTCTCTCTGTCATAGTACCCTGTATATACATTAGAGCTGAAAGAAAGACAGAGGAGAAAGAGCACAGCACATTTCCAAGCCTCTGGCATCCAAACTTAGAAGGAAAAGTGATACCTCAGTTCATAAATTTGATTCTTTCCATGATTCTGGTAGCAAACTGAATTGGAACGGAACCAAATCAAATTCAATGGTTAGGATCAATGTTGACCTTATGGGGAAACTTGATTCAATTCTTGTCCACTCTCATGTCACCATTATTTGTACAATCACGTACAATCATGAATCATGAATGAGACAGTCAAAAGTCTTGCCATTAGCAACCTTATAGTCTAATGCAGACAGGGACGAGCAGCCAAAATATAAGAGAAACAGATGACTACACGTTGTGGTAAGTACAGTTAGTGAAAGAAGCTGGCATTGCCGACAAGTTGCATTTTTATTTTTCCATTTTGTTTCCCACATCCTCGATCAAGACATAACTTCATGGTTTAAACTAATAAATGCACAATCACTAGAACAAAGGTTTTTTTAAACCCCATTTATGATGTTTCACTTCAATATTACATATAAAAAATTGAAATATTAAAGAAAGTAACCAAATGAGGGAGTGCTGCCTTAAAAATAACATGAAACAGGTTGTTTGAAAACTGAAAAGCTTTACATGACAAAATTTTCCTTTGTGCCTACTGATCACTGTAACACTGAGTCTACAATTTGCTACATTAAGTTCTGTTGTGGGCTTAAACAAGAGGGGACAGAATAACCTTCAGAAGCATCTTTCTTAGTAAGCAGGTAACATCTTAGGTCACACATGGAACCAACTGTCACCCAGAGCTTTGAACAGAATATATGTCACACTTCATTCAGTGTAAAAGATTACAAAAAAACCAACCAACAAACAAACAAAAACACTTGTTCAATCTATTTCTGCAGCCTCTGCTCAGCCAGCAATGGGAGGAGCTGGAGAGCTCTGAGAAAACATTAGGCTGCTTACTATGCAATCTCGAAACCAAATCACTGCTTTGTGGCAAGAAATAAAAATCATAGTGAAAAAGCTACAGTTAATCTACTTACCTAGCAAAGTAAAGATGGATAAAATGCAATCATCTCCACACATCAGTAACAGATTTAATGTAAGAGGTAACATAATAATGCATGTGTTATAAGGCTGTCTTGAAGGGGAAAAATTTGCTTCCTTAGCTATGACTAATGTACCTGGGTGAAGCAGCCCATGTATTGACAATGAGATTTCTTCCACAAAAAGGCATAATGCTGCCATAAGGCAATGCCCAAACTCCTCAGCGAATCACAAGTGCACACCCATGGCTCAGACCTTTCCTGGACCTCTCCCAAAGTAAATGCACTCCCCTAGGAAGAAGCAAAGGAGAAAGCAGGAGCCCTGCAAAGATGTCAAGTGGAAAGAAAACATACCTTCTGACCCCAAGAATTTGAGAGAATTCTCAATAGGAAAAAGAGTGTGACAGGAGACCCTGAAACAATAAGTGGCCTTCCCTGGTAGTAGGAAAGGAGTACAAACTTCTGCATTACCCTCCCCTCTGCACAGCAGAAGAGATCCATGCTCCCTGGGAACTCCCCAATGATGTTACCTTGTATGGTGGTAACCTGTGTGAGTGTTCTGCCTCAGTCATCAACAATGCCATTACAAAGCTAGTAATCCCACTCATTTCCTATGAAGAAGAATGGAGAAGAGAGAGCATGGTCATCAGAAAGCTTCAAATCAGGAAGTCTACAGCCAGACCAGCCTGGGTTTAAAGCTCAACCTCACCATTTAGTAAGCTTGATGACCTGGGCAAGACACTTGACTTCTCTGTACTTCAGGTTTCTCGTCAAGAAATTGTAAACGGTACAGGGCTGTTATGAAGAATTAATGGCTTAATATTTATAAAATACCTAGAATGGTTCTTGGCACATGCAAACAGTTCCTGACTTATAAAGGTTCAACATAACAATATTTTGACTTTACAATAGTACAAAACTGATACACATTCAATAGAAACAGTACTTCAAATTTTGAATTTGGATGTTTTCCAAGAGGAGCAATACCACCCTCTCTCATGGTGAGCAGTAGCAGAGAGTTGCAGTTCCCAGTCAGCCTGAGAGGCTAAAGCAAGAAGATCACAAGTTCAAGCCTAACTGAGACAACTTAATGACTTTGTAACATTCTGTCACAAAACAAAACAAAACAAAACAGCTGGAAATGTAGCTCAGTGCAAAAGTTCTGGGTTTAATTATCAGTATTGAAATGAAGAGAAGAGAAGAGAGGAGAGGAGAGGAGCAGAGCAGAGCAGAGCAGACAAGAGAAGAAAAGGATATGAATTAGGGACATCCCAAAGTTTGATTTAGTCAAAAACCATAAATCATCTCCAGTCTTCAGAAGCAACCAAGGGTCTCCTGCAATGTCACTTTTGGTATCCCTTAAACATCAGTGACCAATAACCATATGCCTTGGTTACTTTTTACTCATTGCTGAGACAAAACACCTGACACCCAAAATTAGGCAAGGAAAGGCTTATTTAGCTTACAGTTTTTGGAGGTTTCAGACCACAATCAGCTGGCTCCAAGGCAGGGTGGCATGGCACAGAAACAACACTTCAAGGCAGCAGCCAAGCAAAAGCAGCCAGAGTAAAAGGGGGGGGCAAGAGCAAGCTTCTTCTCCTCCCTTATATAGTACACAGGACACCCCCCCCCCAGGGTGGGTGTAGCATCCACAAACATCCTTGCCTTCCTTTGCACAGGATGAGGATGTTTACAAAGTAAGACCCCTGGCTCCCTGCTGAGTCTCCCAGTTAAACTTCTGACCTTCTCAAATTGTAACAATGACCAGGTAACTATGCTCTACACCCCAGGATGCAGAGCTGCTGAGTTACTTAATTAAGCTGCTAGACTTCTCAAGTTGACACAGTGTATAAACCGCAGCACCATATAATGGCAATGATTATCATTCCATGTAATCAGCATAAAACCTGAGTAATATAAATGATGCATGCCACTTGATTTTATTAAGTCTATTTCTAAGTTGGAATGAAAGTCACATAATGTGTTTTACATGTACAAATTAAAATTACATCAATTTATTGAGGGACACATCTTTATTATTGTAAGAAGTGAATTAATAATTAATGACTGTTAGAACTAATTTTTATACAAAACAGTTAACTTATTAAGAATGCATTAATATGGGCATAGAAATACAAACTATTAAGAGTGTGGTGACACAAGCAGGCAATCCCAGCTACTTAGGAGGCTAAGGCATGAGGATCACAAGTTTGAGGTCAGCCTGGACAACTTAGCCAGATCCTGTCTCATAATAAAAAGGGCTGAGGATGTAGTTCAGTGGTAGGGCACTCTTGAGTTCAAATTTCGGTACTGCAGCGGAATAAGTATTTAAAAAATTGAAAAATTGGACTTTATTGAAATTTAAAACTTCTTCAAAAGATAATGCTAAGGAAATGAAAAGGCAAGCAACAGACAGGGAGAAAATACTGCAAACCATTTATCTGATAAAGGACTGGTACTCAGAAAATACAAAATACACAACTTAATAAGAAGACAAAATATAAAGTGAAAATAAGCAAAAATATAAACAGACTTCATCAAAGATACAGGATGGCAAATAAGCATAAGAAAATGTGTTCAATGTCATTAATAGGAAAATACAAATTGAAACAACAGTAAGATACCACTTTATAACAGAATGGTTAAAATTAAGACTTCTTAAAAAACATTGGTAATGACATGGTACAAGTAAAAACCTTATACAGTGCTGCCGGAAATGCAAAATGTTCAGATCCTTTGAAAGAGGTTGCCAGGTTTTTATAAAGTTAAAACATTCACTTACATGCAACCCAGAAATCTCATTCGGGTATTTATCCAACAGAAATGAAAACACATGCCCACAAAAAGATGCGTAGGCAAATGTTCATAGCAGCTTTATTTATAATATCCCAAAATTAAAAACAACCAAAATGTTCAACAAATGGTGAATGTGTAAGTAAACTGTGAAACAACCATACAATGGAATACAACTCAGCAACAATAGAGGAACCAACTATTGATATGTACAATGCAGATGAATCTCAAAAGCTAAGTGAAAGAAGTCAGACACAAAAGGTTACCTACATGAAATTCCTTAAAAAGGCAAAATGATGAAGATGGAAAATAGTATGTATTTGCCAAGAACTGAAGGTAGACAGAAGACATGTTCTGTAAAAGTGCAAGAGAATTTTTCAGAGGGATAGAAATGTTCTGTATCTCAATACTGATGGTAGTTACACAAGTATAAACAGTGTCAAACTCGAACTATACATTCGAAAGGAATGAATTTTATTAATGTAAATTATACCTTAAGAAACATGACTTTTTACAAATAATACATTAAAAAATACAAATACTAAACAGTGACCATTTGTTGAAGAATCTGACAGTTAAAGAACTTAAAGAAAAAGATAAGCCAACAAATATCTGAAATTTTAACTAAAATATAAAAAAATTAGATTGCAACATAATTCTAATTTTTGCAGAAGAACTTGACATATTAGCATTTATAACTTTACAAAACAAACTTTCAGAGCTGCATTAATTTCTAGTTACCTCTCTGGATCACACACATGCAATCTAATGAACTCACATGCAATCTAGCAGCTGATGGTGCTGAGAAATTAATGTCAAACTTTAAAAAGATGACTACTTACATTTTTGTGTGTATGTCTGGTACTGGGGAATAAGGTCAGGGCCTTCACACTGAACTACATTTCAAGCTCTTTTTTTATTTTTTATATTGAGACAAGTTCTCAGTAAGTTGCTAAATTGCCCTGGCTGGGCTTGAATTTGTGATTCTCTTACCTTAGCCTCCCAGAGGGCTGGGGCTACAGTTATGCACCACCATGCCTGGAACTACTTATATTTTTAATAAAATTACAATGATGTATCTTTGAATAAAAGTTCAGATTTATTTAACTCATGGACTTACACTAAGTTGGTGATATTTTGATTTAGCCTTGACTGATCCTATGTCAAAATACTGTATCCTCTGGTTCAGCCTTCTCTACCTTCAAGGAATTATGGTCAATCCACCATTGCCAACAGTTCAGAAATCAGAATCCATCTTCGGTACTTTAATTTTTGCTGCTTTTTTTTTTCTGCAGCACTAAGCAAGTGCTTTACCATTTAGCCATTCTCTTCATTCTTTTTTTTTTTTTGAGCCAGAACAATACAGTTTAGATATAATGGACATGATCCCACTTTTAATAGTAACCAAAATAAAATAAACCAAAGTAAAAAATAATAACAAAACTATAAAATATCTAGGAATAAACTTATGTGTGCAAAGCTTAAGAGGAAAATTCAAAAACCCTGCAAAACAACACAACAGGCTTGAACCAATTGAAAGTCACAGGAAGTCCTTAACTAGGAAGATTCAACATCATAAAAATGATTCTCACCATGATGACATATAAACTTGTTGCTAACCTAAAAAAAAAAAAATACCAGAAGGCATTTGGACAGCAACTAGACAAGGTGGCTCTAGAGTCACTTGACAAACCAAACAAGAAAATCACAGGGGAAGGGCCTCAATGATTGGCACTGTGGTGTTAATTCACAAATACAGCCATAACAATGGACCAAGGCAAAAGTCAAAAAATATATACAGGTATTCAGCGTATGACAGAGAAGGTATCCCAAATCAGAGGGGCCAGTGTGAATTTTTTTGTCACTGGTATTGGGACACAGAGTAGCTATCTGGGGAACGCCTTTGTTTTTTCCTTTTCTTTGTTTGTTTCTTTCAGTACTGAGAATTGTACCTACAATCTGCACCTACAGCCTTCACACTGAGTTATAACCTCAGCCCTTTTGATTTTTTATTTTGATTCAAGGTTCACTAATCTCATGTCCAAGCTGGGATCAAACTTGCAATTCTGTTGCCTCAGCCTCCCAAAATGCCTAGTGGGAACAAGTTTCTTAATGATGAAGTCCATACATCATTTTTAAAAATGAAAAATTTCAACTACTTGATAGCAACAACAAACTTGGGAGGGGGCATAAGCAAAGCGAAACAGTGGGGGACAAAGTAAAAATATAGCTCATCACTGATAAAGGGCTAATCTCCCTAACGTAAAAAAGCTCCTAGATTTAAAAAAAGGCAAACCTATTGGGGAAAAGACAAATATAAGCAGATAACTCACAGAAAAATACATAAGTAGCACTGGTGTTCCCCAAATAGCTACTCTGTGTCCCAATACCAATGATGAAAAGTCCATCATTACTTGGAAGAGAAAAGCAAACTCAACACTGAGACATCATTCTCTTTTACTGACAAAAAATCCCTAAGACTATGGGAAAACAGGCACATTCATTCGCTGCCAAGGACAGTGAAAAATGATAAAATCTCTGAGAACAATCTGGCCACATCACACAAAATTGCAAATGCATTTACCTTTTAATCCAACAAACCACTTCTAGGAATCTATCCTATAGATACACTTGCATGTGTATAAGATGTTCAAGGTTAGTCAGGTGTGGTGGACACCACCTATAATCTGAGCACTCTGGGAGGCTGAGGCAGGAGAATCACAAGTTCAAAACCAACCTAGGCAATTTAGCAAGACTGTGTCTTGAAATAAAAAGTAAAAAAGTGTTGGGTATGTAGCTCAGTGCAAAGGCCCTGGGTTTAATTCCTAGTACCAAAGGGGAAAAAAAAAGGCTGGAAACATCCCTAGGGCCCAAAAATAAGGACTGAATTATGTCACATCCACACAATAAAACACCATACAACTATAAAAGAAAAGAATGAAAAACAACTCCTACTAACAGAGCAACTGTCTTGGTTGCTTTTCTCTTGTTGCTGAGACAGAATACCTGATGCCCAAAATTAGGAAAGGAAAGGTTTATTTCTTACAGTTCTTGGGGGTTTCAGTCCATACTCAGTTGGCTCCAAGGCAGTGTGGCGTGGCAGGGCAGGCATTCATGGCAGCCACAAAACACCAAAGTGAACTGGCAACAGAGGGAAAATACATCGTCTTCCTGCCCTTACACTGTGTGTTGGCTCCACCCCTGGGTGGGTACCGCACTCACACCACCAATCCCAGTGCCAGACAACAAATCAATCATGAATGCTAGACTCAGTCGCAGTCATTCCTTAATTATTTGAGACTTGGCAGGGCCATAGGAACATAATCCATAACAGCAATCATTCTAGGACAACTTAAATGGAGAAAACACAAAGTGCAATACAGACCCATGGTATACAGTCCTTTGGGACAGGGAAAAAAATAGCACATATATTTTGTGTCTGCTTGTATTTATGCAAAGATGCACTGAAATGACAAATAATACAATGTCAAGAAGAAATGGAGAAAAGTAATGTGCCTTTTCATTGTGTCCCTTTCACATTTCATTTACATGTGGCCCATGTAAATATATCATCTAGTCAAAAACTTTAAAATATTTGCCAAAAAAACAAAAAACAAAAACAAAGCTGGGCACAGTGGCAAATACCAATACTCCCAGTTACTGGAGAGGCTTAAACGCAGTAGTTCAAAGACAGCCTGGACGAAGAATCAAAGACCCTTGCTCAAATTTCTTTTTTCAAAAGTGACCCAGGAAGGGCAAAACTACACACAACTAAACAATATGTTATTAAGAGCAATACACATATGTTATAAAGCCAGAAAGACTATTTCAACATTTGCCACATTTCTTCTGCTGTTTTTGAGGTTTGTGTTAAGAGGTAGCTGGGTTTGAAAGCTTTTGTTTCTATGGCTACACTCAGGCACAAGAGCCCTCAATGTCTTTAGTTATACCTTTTCTTTACAAGAGTCGAGTAATTTGCCTCAAGGTTTTTCTCAGTGTCTTCCCCTCACTTGGCTCTCCGCCCCCTCGCTGGCTTTGTGGTTTTTGTACTGCTGCTTGTACTGCTGCACTTCTCTCTCTCTCTCTCTCTCTCTCTCTCTCTCTCTCTCTCTGTCTGTCTCTCTCTCTCTGTCTCTGTCTCTTCCTCTTCCCCCAACTGTATTCCATTGTTGCTGTCTGATTAATCTTCAGTATAGGCAGACACTATGAGCCTGCATCTGGGAGTCGTAGCCTTCACAAGTGTCCTCAACCCTCCTCCACAGGCAATGCTGGGCCAGCAGGTATTCTTGTCCCTCCCACAAGGACAGCTTCTCTGTTTCTCCTGTTGTCCTGCCCTATCCACAGGAGGTTTCCAACAGTACCTCAGTTTCTGTCATCCTTCTTTTCACAGATTAGGACTTTTATTCCCTAGGGGGACTGAGATTTGTCTGGGCAGATTTTGGCAGTGGCTGTTTTCCCTTACCTCAACTAGCACGTGAGGAAGCTTTCTGAGAATTCTCTCTGCAAGAGAGAAAGACCCTCTACACCTCTTAGCACCAATCTCTGGAAAATTTTTTTGAAGTTTCTAGTATAATCTTCCTTGCTTGTGTGCCATTCAGCAGTGTTTATCCCAGGTAGGCAAATGTTCGCTTTTTTTTTGTTTGATTGATTAATTGATTTTGCAGTACTGAGGATTGAACCCAGGACATCTCACGTGCTAGGTAAGCCCTCAATCACTAAGCTATGTCCCCAGCTCCACTTCCCTTTTAAAATTATGAGACAGAATCTCACTAAGTTGCCCAGGTTGGCCTAGAACCTGTGACCCTCCTCCCTCAGTATCCCAAAGAGCCAAAATTACAGGGGTGTACCACTCTGGCTCAGGTTTATTCTTGAAATGTCACTGATCTCTCAACCTGATTTGGGAATAGTTGTTTGCCCTGAAGCCTCAGTTTTTCCTTGGATTTAGCAAAAGTCATTTATTTGCAATTTGTTCAGCTTTTTCTTTAAAAATCTGTGTTAGTTTTTCCAAGTATATTTGTATGTAGCCTTTTCCCCCAAGGACTAGATGTTTGAAATACTGAAAGACTGTCAAGTAAATTATATTATGCAACAATTCACTGAACACTGAACACTACTAATCAGACATACATAGAAATTTTGGAAATTTTCACAGTACAGTATTAATACCCAACCAAGGATGCCGATTGGTTTTATAGCTGAGTTGCTGTAATGTATTTGTTTTCATTAACTTGTATGTTCTTCTAATACAGAACTTTTTGATGTTCATCTGGATTTCCGGGGTAGAAAAAAACATTTCTCAAACCTGCATAATACCTTGACCTTATATCACTGGCCCAGCCAGGCCTTCCACTCCAATATGGAGACTGAGAACTGCAAGGGCTTAGCTGCCCTATTTTCCTGGAAATGTCCCCTATAAAAATCCAACTCTATTAGGAATTTTTCAGGTACTTTTTAATTTCAGAAAATAAAGAAACATCACTATAAAGCCAAACAACAATTCAAAGAGATGAGTACCTCCCCAGGCACAATTTCTCTGGATGAATTCATCCAAAGCGGACCTGGAGGTGCTAGGGTATAACTGTCGGTGTGGCCCTGTAAAAAAACACATTGTTACAGAAATACTTACCAATTTGTTTACAAAAATTAATGTGCATATTAAAATTACAATGTTAGTTACACCACAAAGCACCTCCTGCCACCTCCTCTCCCTAAATATCATATATGAATTCAATAAAATAGCATTGATAGATAAGCTTACAAAATAGCTCGTGTTTTTTAATGCAAATGCTTCATATTCTAATGCATATACTTCATATTTTTAATTCATATGCTTAATATTTTATGCATGAACAACTGTTTACCATAATTGCCTCATCCTGTCCTTTAGGCCTTCACTGCCAAAGCAGCTCCTGTTTGTGCCTCTGCACCTATCTTCCTCCCCATCCCCTGAGTTTTCTGATAAGGGTACTGGGTCTTCTAGCCCCTGACCACACACCTTCCCCTATCCTTCTGGACTGTATCCAGATATTGGACATACTGCACACAAGAATAGGCACTCAGTGTGAGGATGGATCTTCATGCCGTCTTGGGTTTAAGCGCCCTCAGATCTACTTTCTGTCCTTTCTTGTTCTACTACACAATACAGGGAGGACGAAAGGGGGAGGGACATGATGATGCCTGCAAACTACATTTCCAGGTCCCCTTTCAAGTAGCTACTAGTGAAATTCATCCCATGAAAGTCACAGGTGACAGACTAGAGGGTGGAAGAAAGGGAGAAGCCAAGGTCAGTCCTTCCCTCTCCTCCTCCTCCTCTCCTCAGGTGGTAGCTACATGTTCGCAATGGCTGAAGCTCCCACCAGACACCCCTGTCTCTAAGCCCTACTGAGCAGCCCCCACAATGGCTCCAATTCCTGCCAGGTAACTGCATGTCTAGCTTCTGGTAATAAACTCTACTTTTTACCTTGTGTCAGTTCAAGGAATGACAATGGCTTCCTACTATGACTCATCTCTAGGTTACTTCAGCACACTGTTTTGGGCTTCTCAGTTCTTCTTATGCCATAATTGTCATACTGATCAGCTTTCCTATTTCTGGGACACAATACCTGATGCCTACAATTTACAGAATACGAGGTTTACTTTGGCTGGCAGTTTCATAGTCCATGGTCAGCTGACTTGAAGGCAGAAACAATATGGTAGAAGGACATGATAGAGAAAGCTATTTAATTCAGAGTACCTGGAAAGCAAAGAGCAGGGAAGAGCACCCACAAAGGAAGTGTCCAGGGCCTAGACACTATAGTCTCCAAGGTAGTTGGTACAGTTTGTGTCTAGAGGTTCCCCCAAAGCCTCAGGTGGTCAAAGGGCTTTTTCAGAGGTAGTTGAATCTAGAGTGTGTGACTGATCCCAAGTGCAATTCTAGGATTAATGGTACTGGGATTAAGGACGTGAGTCCTACACCCACCCTAGGGTGGGTAACATACATACAATATAAAGTACAGAAAGAGGCATGGCCTCTCTCTCCTTCATATCTCGTTGCTTTTACAGCCTTCCACAGCCCAGCTGCCATGACCAGTTGCCCCTGTGCCAAGTGCCACCTTGTCTTGGAGCCAGCTGATTATAGACTGAAACCTCTATAAACTGTGCACTAAATAAACCTTTCCTCCTTTAACTTTGGGTGTCAAGTATTTTGTCTTGGCAAGGAGAGAAAAGTAAATTAAGACAGGCATGGACTCATTACTCACCCATACAAACCCAGAAGTAAGCCTTACAAATCTAGGTCTCTCTCAAGCCAATCAAGTTGACAATCGAGACTAATGGTCACAGTTACTACCAGTTGCCTCCTACTGAACTACCTGCTTCTTTCTTTCTGACTGAACTGGGAGAACTTCATCTGCCAGATCAGACCTCTAACCTTTACCAGATTTCCCAGCAAAGGATAAAAATCACTACAGTATTAGCATCTTGTCTGTGTCTCTCTTTGGTGTCACCATAAACAATCTGCACAACACTGCCATTGAAAATAGACAATTCTCTTATTCATACCACTGAAGAGAATCATCCTGGCTCACTCACAGCCTACTCTATTAATGAATGAAATCTTTTCTTTCCCCAGGTCTCTCAGTATCAAAAATGTACAGCAGCCAAGAGTCCTAGACTAGAAAATGATAGTTCATAGGACGTTTGTTTTAAGTGTGTGTCTGTGTGTATGAAAACATGCCTAACTGCATAAACACACACAACACATGCACACACACACACACACACAAAGTTCACAGTTCAAGAAAAATAAGTATCAAAAGACAGAGTGTATGTCTATGAGGGTTACAAAAAACACGAGTAATCAAAACTCAACTTTCACTCCCAGACAAGGCAAAAACAGGGACTAAAGTCATCCTCATGCCTAAAACAACAACAAAAATACATGAAATAATGATTTTGAAGACAGTAAACATCAGGAAATGAAGGACAGTGGTCCCTGAAAGATAAGAAAACAATAGGTGAGCCCTATGATTGCCCGGCTTACTGCTTGAGAGAGATTTCAAGTCACAGAACAGAGAAGAGAAAAAGATTAGAAGGTATACAAGACAGCAGGAAAATATAAGCCATAATTAAGTAAAATAATCAATTAAGTAAAACTGACCTAAATATTAGAATAGCAGAGAAGGGCATTAAAACAGGTATAAATAATATATTCCATATATCTAAAAATTTAAGCAGAAATACAGATTTTAAAAAGATCCAGATGGAACTTCTGAGCATAAAAACTACAATGTCTGAGATGAAAAATACACTAGATGGGATTAATGCCAGATTAGATATTATGGAACAAAAAGTAAATTAACTGGCAGGCACAGCAATTGAAACTATCCAAAAGGCTCTAATGAAATGATCTAATATGTAAGTAACTGGACTCCCTGAAGGGGTGAAGGAAAGGACAGAAAAATATTAGCCAAAATTTTTCTAAACTTAATGGAAACTATAAAACTACAGACTCAACAACTCCAACAAATCCCAAACACAAACACACAAAGAAAGCTGCACTGAAGCAGATTATAATCAAATTACTCACAGAAAGACAGAAAATCTTAAAACTGCCAGAAAAAATTACATCTTATACATATAGGAATAAAGGGAGACATTAGGCTTCTATCAGAAACAGTGTAAACAAAATAACAGAACAAGAATTGAAGAAATCAATTAATCTAAAATTCTAGACACGATTTCTAACAATTTTTAATTTCAGTGCCCCTTATTTCTGCTAAAAGGAAAATGATACCAGACAAAAATAAAGGGCACTGAAATTTAAAATCATTAGAAATGGTATCTATACATATGTGGTATGAAAGATTTTTCTCTTATGATTTAAAAGATGTTTAAGCAAAAGTAATAACAATAGATTATGTGTTTATAACCAGTGAAAGTAAAATGCCTAAGAAAAATAATACAGGCTTAGAGGAAATAAATGAGAGTACACTGTCATAAAATCCTCATAACAAATGGTATAATATCACTTTAACATAGACTGATAAAGATGTATGCTATAAATCCTGAAGCAACCACTGAAAAACAAAACAGAGAGTTGGGGCTAATAGGCCATGGGAAAA
>RJWM01013108.1:0-54455 GCA_004363535.1 Dasyprocta punctata | reverse complement strand
ATGTAATATGTAAGTTTGAATTTAGGTTTATTACTTATATGTTTGAAATACAAACATTCAATTAGCATCATCTATTTATTTTCTCAAAATTAGCAGAACAGCTGGGATGCGTGAGGGTTCTGGGCACCTGAGTAGCTGGTGGACACGCTAAGAATTGGGGAGCTTCCAGACTAGCCTGGTAAAAAAACATGGTCAAAACGGCCACTTCCCCAGACAACCGCATCGTCAGGACGCACAGGGGCCACACGCGCACCCTGGGTACAACCCCCTTCTTCCTGTAACCTCCCTGCACGCCCAGATCTTTTCCTGCTCTCAGAATGTCTTTGTGTCTTTGCCAATACTTTTTCAACCACAAATTCATAACACCATAGTTATCTCATCAAAATCCTATCCTTCCTTCAACTCCAGCTGCAGACTCACTGCCTCTGGGAAGACTTCCTTGCTCACTAGCATACATACTGACCTTTTGTTTCCAAAATTCCCAGTGATTTTTATAATCCTAGTTAGCACAACTCAGTCTCCAGGCCCACACTTATTAGTATGCACCACTACATTGACAATTGCTCCAAAATATTGCTATGTTTCAGTAAGCAAGGACGGGCACTGAGGACACCCCACGATCTCATTCCCTCCCATCCTCACCCCAATCCCAACCTTCTAGGCAGCCATGTGAGTTGGAGGCTTAAGGAGCTGGATCCCAGGGCAGAGGTGGATCTGATCTTCATCCTGTCATGCAGAGACACCGCTGGCCCCTCTCCTTTTCCTCTGCTGGCTGCCTGGACTCCCTGACAACTCTCCTCAGCACCGTCAGCTCCGAGCACTCTCCCTGCAGGTGTCTCTCCTCCTCTGCCAGGTCTCTGCTCTTTCTTTCCTCTCAGCCACCCGGAGCAAACACTGTTTTAGTTAGCTAAGTCCCTCAAATAAAATCAGGGCTTTGTAAATCGTACGTGGCTTTACCTTAAGCGGCAAATTTTCTTACGTAGGGAGCACAGGTTTCAGCAGGAGGCATGGAACATTTATGGGCATCTAAGGGCCCTCAGAACACCACCACATGGCCTTTCTCAGACTGGTGCGATGGAGCAGGTGACGGAGGACCATTTTCAGGCAGCCCGGGCAGGGCCAAGTGAACCCCAGACCAACAGGCAAACAAAGATGACACTCGTGTTAAAGCCACGGAGCCCGACCAGCTCAGGGGCGCCTCATTGAGCTGTGGATCGCCCTTGGAGGTTGACTTTTTGAGGCACGAAGGATCCTTTCATCTCAGGTTTCTATTTTTAAAAAAAAGAAAGGAAGAAGAAGGAAAGGAAGGAAAGGAGGAAGAAGGGAGAGGGAAAAGAAAGAAGAGAGAAGTAGCTCTCCTTGGCTGTCTGAGGCTGGTGCAGGACTCGTTTCCTCCTGGCTGCGGGCTGACTTCTCCCCCTCTCCGCTGTGAGCCCACTTTCTCTCTCCTAAGGACTCCTCTTCCTGTGAAGCGTGGTTTCCCTTTCGTATTCCCGCACAGCCTCTAATCTGCTGGCTGTCCACTGACCTTCAACTCACCTCACAGGCTCTGTTTCTAAGCTGAGAAACAGCTCAAAGAAGCCCCTCCACCGAAACAGAGCTGTTTAGACAAAGGCTCATTACAGAAACAGCACCCAGCATTTTTTTTGATACTTGGTATCTATTTTTCTCAGCCTGATTCCGTTGCAAAGTCCTTTTCCATGATCAAATGGAAGAAGCAGGTAAACAGACAGCCTGAGAATGCATAATTAAAACCAGGCTGCAAAGAACAATGGAGACAGGAACACATTTATTCTGCAAACAACTTGTTAATAAATAGCTTCTGTTATGGAAGTAATAAAATATACTGTTGGTTTTACTATTAATGAAGGACTGGAAAAGGGCAACGAGGACTACTCTTTGAAGAGTAAAGAGTGTGTGAAGTTAATGACCTTTTCTACTCGCCATTCTCCTATGGCACTTTGAAAAGAGCTCTGATCCAATTACATAATTTAGAGCTGGAAGGTTCTTCTAAATTTGACTGATCCAATGCAAGCACACCAAAGAGATAAAACTGAGACATAGTTTACTCGTTAATTCAACACACACACATTGTGCGGTGGACCATGTGACAGCGCTCCAGGGGCAACGTGACATCTCAAGTCTGAAGACCTTCCAAGAGAGGGAGACTGGAAACAAGCGGAGAAATCTCAGCGCCAAGGAGAGAGGAAAGGGGTGTGTTCAGACCACGGGAAGAGAGTGATGAGAAGGAGGTGTAAGCAAGTAATGGAGGGATACACATGATCAAAGTGCTAAACTTGCACTGACCTGGAAAAAACTCACCATCTCATTTCTCCTTGTGTTTCTTATTGCTCTTGACTTTTGGATATCTGGCCCCTGAGGAATACTGATACTAAATCTTTCTATATTCTCACTGGCGTTAGAAGGCTGTAGCATGCATGTGCTTTTGTGAAGCCTGTTTTTAGCATTTATTAGAAAGATGAATTTGTACCACTGATCAGTAATGCAGAAAATGATAATCTATCACAAGTTATATGACCCATGTATACAAAGTCTGCCATATATAAGACCCAATATATATGGGGAGTTTTTCTCATACTGATGCTAAAAGTGCCTGGGGGGCAGGAGAAGTTAATAAATGAGTAGTTGGTGAAATAAACCACCCTCTGAGAGAATAACTTTGCTAATTTGGTTTGTTTTCTCTATAAACAAAGTATTTTCATTTTCTGTGGGATGCTTCCCACCGTAGATGCTACTGTGCTTTGTGGAGATGAAAGTTCAGAAGGCACTCCGAGCTCATTTGACCTTGCCAGGAATGCCTCCAGCCCAGAAGACTTAGGAACAACTCCCTGAACCTGTGTGGACTGAACTAAGTACATGAATGGTTTTCGTGCTGAGCACACCCAGCCTTCTATTAATGGTATTCATTATTTTAAAGTTACACAGGAGATGAGCCTTGACTGGGATCTAGAGTTCTAAATGACCTAAGCAGGGCTTAAGGGAAACTTTCAGTTTGGTCACTAACACTTTTTAGGATCATCATGATTTTTAAAATGTGTAATATTTGGAGGTGGTTCTAAATTAGACTTTTGGCAACTCGCTTCGGAATCCTGATGCTGAGGAAGTGAAGATGCCACGGCCAGAGGGACAGACTGTCCCGAGCTCTAAATCTGGTCGGGGTGGCACCAGTGGGGATTAGTGACTTATACTGGTATCTTCAGCCTGCTTTTCATAGATTTGCTTTTTTTAATCTAGCACATGGATCAAATCTAGCCCATGCCTATATTTTACAATTTAAGAAGTTGTAAACAAATTAAAAGAGAAATAATATTTCTTGATATATGAAAATTATATGACTCACATTTCAGTGAACATGAATGAAGTTTTATTGGAACATGACTGCACCCTTTTGTTTAGGCTGCCACAGCAGAGTCGAGCAATTGTAACAGGTACTTATGGCCTGAAAAACCTATCACATTTACCCTTTGGCCTTTCCCTAAAATATTTGCTCATCCCTGATCTAGCATGTAGTGACTGGGTATACAGCAACATGTCTATAGACATCACAAGACATCATTTCGCTTATGGACACTTTGCAGGTGTGATCATGCCATCGCATATCAGTGGGTTCAAAAACACTGCAAATGTTAGTCAAAATTATTTTAGTCAAATTCTCAAAGGATTAGAATATTGAGAAAGCTCTCATTGTACCATGTAAATAGTCTCTTTCAAGTGTATATACTAAGGTATTTTAAGTAGGGAAGAAATTTGGAAACAAAAATCTCAAAAACTTACTTTAAATGAAAGAATACATAGTAGCTCAAACATGCTGATTTTCACCAGTACTTTCATTTATTTCATGTTCAGAACTACTTGTGTCTGTAGAATGATGCTTTCATACCATAAACAACTCCTACTGACATTCTCTAGATGATTTGCATGCATTAAAACTAAGCAAAAACACAAAACAAAACAAAAAACTTCAGGGTCGCCCACAGACCTAGGCAGACAGACAGTAAAAGAGACTGTCACAGCTGCTTGTGGACAACAAATATAATTACATGGATTTTTAACCTACAGTACCAAGGCAAAAAAGGAAAAAAGTTAAGACAAAGGGACCATTGTAAAATTAAATGCCTTGCTAGCATATTTAACTAGTGATCAAGAAAATGACCACATCTTATGCTAAAACAGTATCAAAACATCCCTACATTTTCATATGCGATAGATGTGAAATACTGAGTCACATTTTAAATAGCGGCAGGTTACTACATCCAAAGGCATGACTTGTTCAGTGCCAGAAAGCACTGCAAATGCAGACATAGATAGCAAACTTTCGTTGCTGATCCCACATAATTATCTCAAAAACCCAAAAACTGGTCAGGCAGTTTTCTTTCCCCGAGACGGCCATGAGTATCTGTCAGACGATTAGTTCTCAGTTGGCTTATTATACAACACAGCTGCACTGATCATCTAAGGAGGTTCAAAGTTTTGGCAAATTAAAAATTTTACTGCTTGTAGGCCCAGGCACTGCTCTCCCCAGGAGACGTGCTCCTGTATAAAGCCTGACTTGAGTCTGCCGACATGCACAGCCACAGGGCAGGAGAGGAACGAGCAAGTCAGAGAAGCACAGGTCTCACTGGCCGGTGTGGGGCACTGCGGATGGAGAGGAATGTGTCATGTCGATGTGCACACGTGTACACAGATGAAATAGACAAATGCACGGGGAGATGGAAGTACATAGCTAAGTAATGAGGTAGAAACTATGATCAATAAAAAACTATCGTCTTTGGTGTCAAATGTAAACTATTACTCTCATCCTACACCCCATGACTGAAGTTGAAGGAGTCCCTGAGTCTTCAAATGTGTGCATACTTTTGCTTCATACATGCATTTTTTTCCTGGCCAAAATATCCATAGTGTATTTATTAGATTCTCTAAATACCCATTACCTCTAGCTTTTTACTCAGCTTCTATGAAATCCTGATGGATAATAATTAGAATGGGAAATACTTTTCCTGAGCATTACAGAAACATCATGTGACTGTCTGAGGACACTGGAGATGACGAGCACAGCCCCAGTGAAAGGCAGGGGAAGTGACGCCCTGTCTTTTTTGAGGGATTAACGTTGTTTCAGGCAAATGAAAATCATACTAGATCACCCTTCAAGTTTTCTTTCATTCTTTCTGTTTCCATGGTTCCTTTCTCACTACTTATCCCCCTTTCTTCTGTCTTCTCCTCTTTTCTTTTCCTGGGGAAAGGAAGAGGATAGGAAAACCTTCCGATTTAGTCATCGTTGATTTGGGAGATGGAGCCAGTGCAGGGCTTTGAAGGTCTGGAATATGATTGGGAATTGCCCTGGAAACCCATATAGGACCTAGCGTGGTCGGGGGATTGAGGTCTAGCCCGTGATTAACCATTGGTGTGTTTGAAGCTAGGTACACAGTGAGCGGTAGCTTGGCCAGTGTGGAGAGCTTGGGAAGGAGCTGAGAATGATTCCACAAGTTTATCCCGCCGGGGAGAGAGCCGGCGCCCAGCAGTTTACTGTGGCGGAAGCAACCACAGAGAGCTTCCTCCTCGGCCACATCCACCCCCAGGAGAGTCACACCACTGGCAAGGGTGTCTTCCCTGCAGTTACTGCAGGCAGCATTTCCACCTCAGCCAGTGCTTTCCAAAGAGCTAGAAGCAGCATCTCTATGCAGCGCCTGCTCGGTGATGAGTTTAAACACAAGTGAAAATCTTACTATCACTCTCAGTGCTGAAGCTCTCATCTTGAATGGATGAGCTGAGAAGATACTAGTGTATGCATTTAAGGTCAGAAAATTAACTTCATGTGTTCAAATTTCAGAAAATACACTCCAGCCTCTGATACACTACTAGCTCATTTCAAGTACACACACACACACACACACACACACACACACACACACACACAGACACAGAGAACACATACTGAAATAGGAATTTGCTGGTTGATGTTAGCTTTTCACTTTAGTCTGCAGTACAGCTGTCTCAGGTACTGTAGTGCAAACTGAATGAGGGAAGGCGGAATGCCATCTGGGGTACAGAAATCTAAACACAGACACAGCTATAGGAACAAAGTGGGCACTGGTGATCTGTCTAGATCCTCCGAGCCGGGCACACTGGGAGCTGATAGCCGCCTGTATCTGTCTCCTCCCCTCATAGTCCAGGCCCCGCTGGCACCAGGAAATGCAGAATCGGCCCCAGAGCTGGAGCAACTCCAGACAGCCTGGCCACCTCAGAGCAGCACGTGAGATCCGCTGTGACCCGGGCTGCAAGGGTGCGGGAGGCAGCTTCCCCCACCCGCCCTGCAGATGGCCTCCCTAGAGACATGCCCAGGGGTGCCCCAGCGTAACTAACTCTCCATTCAGATATCAGAGATGGATGCACATAAAAAGTTTCCTCCACGTTAGTTTGAAATTTCTGCCAAGGCTCAGACCTAAAGAAATAGTGCTAAAGCCCCACATCCTAAGTCAGGAAGCCCAGGGTACATTGTACCGAGCCGCCTCTCTGTGGGGCTCGCTGAAAGGAAGCCCTAGAGAAAAAATCAGCCCGGCTGTGGTGCGTGTGTGGGTGTGGTGGTGCTGGTGGGGCGACTGCAGAGCAAGAAGCACTACTTGAAGAAAGACTTTTAAAGAAAATCTTCTATACTGTAGGTGGCAATGTAAACTAGCATAGCAGCCGTGGAAATCAGTATGGGCATTCCTTAAAAAGCAAAAACTAGAAATTCCATTTGACCCAGCTAGTCCCCTTCTAGGTATTCTTCCAAAAGAGTTAAAATCATCATATTACAGGGATACATGCATACCCACGTCAACAGTAGCACAGCTCCTTACAGCTAAATCTCGGAAGGCTTCTATCTGTCCATTAGTAGGTGAATGGGTTAAAGTATACGTGGTACTTACACACAGTGGAGTACTACTCTGCCTTAAAGAAGGACAAATTGCATCATCTGTGGGAAAGTGGATGCCTTTCAAGACCATGATGTTAAGTGAAATAAATAATACATAGAAACTTTAATATTATTTTCTTCTCTTATGTGAAAAACCTGAAATACAATTTAAATAAGGCAAAATAGAAGATAAATAATATGAAATAGAGCAATAGATCTTTTAAAAATTAAAAGGGACCAAGAGATGAAAGACTGGGAGGAAAGACAGGAAGGGGACAAAAAAAATTGAATCAAGGCATGTTATATATGCGTACCAACTTCAGCGGGAGGAATGCGAACATTATGTCATGCAAACGTGTACCAATAAAAATAAAAAGTAAAAAGGAAATGAACTCCCTACTTGGGGGAGGGGAGGACAAAGATTTCTCCTACTGGGAGAACTGGTCAGAAAAGCACAAGAGTGCGCTTCTAAAGTGCGCTAAGTCAGTCACCGCCCCTCTCTTGGTGGGGGGCTCCCCGGGCCTCGGGAGCTTGGCAACCCTTGCTGGGCCCTGCAGGTGACGCTCCTGGAGAAAAGGACAGAACGAGGGTGACAGCGACAGTGACACAGCCTTAGCCCCTTTCCCAGCAGGGAAGGACCATGAGCTTCTGGGTTGCTGAAGAAGCACCAAGAAAGCAGCAGACTTTACCTCACATAGAACCACCTCCCAGTGGGGTGAACCCTACCATGGGAAGTGGATCGGCAGGCCAGGGACATGGAAAACCCCACAAATACCCGCCAGGGAAGTGTGAGGGCAGGACAGGGCTGCAGGGAAGGGGTGCTCCCCCAGTGCAGCTGTGTAGGGAGAAGTCTGACTTCTTCCTCCTTCCCTTACTCTCAGCATCAGAGAAAAAGACCAGAGAGTAGGAAAAGGAAGGGGGTGAGGAACCTCCCCGCCTCAGTCACTTGTCACAAGAAAACTCTTCGCTGCACCCGGGGGAGGAAAGACCTGTCACAGCAGGAAATAAGAGGTCCACACAGCAACCTGCGAGTAGGTTCACGTGAGTGAGACTCCTCGGTAAGTATGGTGATATGCACAGCTCGGTCTCTGTTTGCTTAGCACATTGTGCCGTGCTGCCTCGGGTGCTAGGGACACAGCGAAGAGCAGGAAAGACGCAGTCCTGCTAGACAGGGTAGCGTGCTGTCCGTCCTGCATTCTGCCCCACCCCCACACCATTTTCTTCTTTCCTCTCTGCCAGACTGTCCACTTAATGAAAGTTATGACATCATTGCTGTCTTAATTATTCTGTTTATTTCTTCAAACATCACGCGTGCGTGCGCGCATACACACACACACACACACACACACACACACACACACAAAACCCACAACCAGAACACATTACAAGAAGCCAAGAGAACAACTGCATTTTTCTTTCTTCAAGGACTGCGCATCACAGAGCTGCCAACATTCCTTTCTTAACCACATTTCCCAATAGCTTAGCGTTTGGCTCTAAAAGCTCACTCTGGGCTAAAATTTGGCATTTCTGACAGCAAAGCCTTCAGATTTGCCAATCTGTCTGACATTTTTTTTTTTTACTGACAAGTAGGGAAAATGGAAAAAATTGGAGTAAAATGTTACGAATCATAGCAATACTCAAACAGATCATTTGTTTCAAGGAATAATGAATCTAGACGAAATCAATCCTGAATTGTGGTAGACTGTTTTTCTACATAGGTTTTTATAAAAGTATAGAACCTGAATAGAAGTATATAATATGTAGGCAAATACAAATAAGTAATATCCAAAGACCCAGGATCCTCAATTCCACTAAAAAGTCATGGTTTTCCCTACATGCACATTATAGGACATTTCAGATTGAAGCTAAAACAAAAAGATCTTATATTCATAGACAGTTTATAGAGACATAGTATACACGGGGATAAACAGAGCTCTTGAATATACACACCTCTGCACATAACAAACGGGTAATACTAGAACATGCAACAAAGAGTTTGTGGGAGGCTTCCAGTTTTGTTGGGAATTAGGGGCAGAGAGATGAAAGTATTTTATCCTCTGGTGTTTCTTCATGTAACTTGGGTGGTTAGGCTTGAGGTATTTTCCATGATGACAGAGGTGATTTGCATGTGTAGCATTATTTCTGAGATAGGTTTTCGGAAGTGGCAATGGAGAGAACTCTTCAGAGAAAGCCAGTGCAGAGTAAGTACGTGTTACATAGCTGAGTGTACAACTGTAGGTTCTACATAAAACCAAACACAGTTTTGCAATCTTTCTTGCATCCAACAAATTCTGACAAGTGACAAACTCTTGTTTTTGAACTTTTCAGATTCTCACGTCAAAACATTACACATTTGGAAAAATTGGACAATATCATATTGTCATTCTCATTTGCAAAGACGAAACAAGTGCCTGTTGCCCTTAAATAATCCTGATTTTGCAAAATTTGGTGGTGACCATGTGAAACAGATCCTCCACTGTCTTATACAACTACAGAAGCATTTGCCTGAAAATCCACCTCCATGTCCAGCTAAAATAAAGCCACAGTGACTGAGATTAATAACATAGACTCTAGATTCTCAATGTGTAGCTATATATATTTCCAGCTCTGTCTTCAAAGAAGCATTTGAAGTGTGAAGCAATTCTCTTCACACTTCATTAAAATGACTCAGAATTTCAAAGTCTAACCTAGAAGTTACTACATCATATTGTACTAATAACGCAGAAAGCATTACTTCAAATGACCTACGGGCACACCATATTTACCACCATAATTACAGCAGCAAGTCTGAACTTCCTCCAGAAATTTTTTGAAAGGATAACCTTCAGAATTCATCATACACAACCTTAAACTTAAGAAATCTTGCTCATCAAAAGCTATTATGTCATTTACTCTGCATGTGAAACTTATATCCTGGAACAGTAATGTTGGAGGGAAGTTTCATCCTTGACTTTCTGGGCCTGAAGACAATTCTGTCTCAAACAGTCTTGAACATATCCATCTATACTGCATCAGAGCTGGCTGTGCAGCCAGCATACAGAAAGTAGAGCTCCAGTATTTTTGAAGATGAAAACTCAAAGCCATCAATTTAATACCATGCTGGCTTGAAAGCCAATAGGTACTAATGTTTGAGAATAAATAAGGAAAAAAATTTTCTCTACTGATACTTCAAAGACTTTGCAACATCTGGAATCTAGTTCCACAGGGGTATTTCACTAAGAAGTAAGAATAAAAGGATTTTAATAGGGCAAACAAGATTCAGGTTTCTTGCAGTATGTTCCCTCTGGGGAGAAACAGCACAATGCCTCTGACTGTCCCACTTCAGCTGAACCAGTTAACATTTAGTCATGGATTCCATCATGAGCCAGAGGAACTCAGTGCCACAGCTGTTTTCATTGAAGGGAAAAATATGCATTCACATTTTAAATCCCCTGTACTTACACGTCTGGGAAAATGTGCTTTATTGACTGTCTTTGTGGTGGCATTATTGACATGAATTTCACATTACTCACTCAAATAAATTCACACTCACCCTTTACTATGATTAACTCAACATCAATATCACATAATCTGGATCAGCCAGGGCCAACATTCCAAAAATCACGTTCTTAACTCCCTTTTCCTTCCATCAAGGGGTAAGGAAAGGCTGAAAAACTGATCAAAGAAGTAGATCATGGCCTTAGAGAAACTGTTGCTGTGCTATTCAAAGATTTCAATGGGGATTGAGTTCACTAAGAGGTGGCTACAGATGAGTAAGGAACCAATGAACAGATGTTGCAGAAAATATAACTGCAAAATCTGATGACCTGGACGAGACGTTCTCTGCTCTATAAGCCAGATATGTGGAAGTGGCTGGCTGGGACCAGCACTGGAATACAGCACTATAGTACTTGGTCAGTCATTGAAAGAGGTTTTGTGTTTTGTTTTTATACTAAAACTCATTCAAGATGCGGTTTTGTAAGGAAATACATCAGTGAATCAGCTAAGCAGAGTATTTTTAACAGTTCTCAACTTTCTTGCAAGATCACTGTAAAATGAAAATTTTCTGCAATACCCCTCACAGGTACTTTGCCATGACTTTCAGCTAACTCTGGAGTCTTGTGGGCAAATGGAAAGGGAACCGTTATGTGACTGTGAGTATACGCATGTGTGCACATTCAGTGTACAAGCCTAAGGTCATCATCTGTGCAAACACTAACGAGATTTGATACTCACCTTCTCAGGAATGTTCTCAGCCAGAACTCAAGGAGACAAAAACCTGGTTGACATGGCTTCATTTTCACCAACATAGATCAGCAAGAATTTAATCAAACTGGGACAACATCTTACCTGGAATTACTTCAAAAAGGAATTTTCCTGGATTCTCTTCATTGCAGGGATGTTCCAGGACTTTATTTCCAGGCAGAAAAATAGTACCCTGTGAATAAAAATGACCCAAACATCAACATGACAGCCAGCATCACACATCTCACCACCATCATTAGCTGAGTATCTAAGGTATGCCTGTAACACAATATACGTATGCATCAGATTAATGTAGATTCTGGACAATCAGATATCATGTACCAACATCATATTCATTCAAAATTTAATAAATGTTTCTTGAGCATCTAACATATATAAGACACTATGTAAAACTCTGCATTTACATTAAGCATCAATTTTTCAAATGCATTTTGTGGTCGGGGGATTTAGCTCAGTGGCATAAGTGCCTACCTGGCAGGTGCGAGGTTGTGAGTTCGATCCCCGGTACCAAAACAAACAAACAAAAAACAAAGTCAAGTGCATTTTATGTGTGCCACAAATTACACCGAGCACTCTCCTAACCTCACATTATTTAGCTGTTGGAAGAATCTTATGAGGTAGGTATTGCTTCCCCTATTTTAGCATCACAAAACCCAAGTCAGAGACATTAAGTAACTTAGCTGAAGCTGCAATTAGCATTCTCTGTGCTACTGTTAGTGTCACGTTGCTCCTACATTGGAAATTAAGTCACAGAAAGCAATCTCAGGAGGTGGGGCTTAGTGAGATGTGTTAAATTATGAGGACTTCGCAAAGAGTTAATGGCCATTCAAAAAGGCTGTGGATTTGATCTCCTCCTCTCTAGCCCTCTCTTTGCCCTTCTGTCATGGGAAATGCAACAAAAAGACCCTTGTTGGATGACAGCCTCCTGGGTCTTGGACTCTGCAGCCTGTGGAATTGTGAGTTAGAAAATTTCTGTTCATCACTAATTACCTAGGTTCTGCTATAGTAGCACAAAATGGACAAATGCATTTTGATTATTCTTTCACTTTTCTGTTAGATGTCTCTTTTTAATGAATCATTCTTGCAGTATTGAAACATATGTAAAAGCACTTGGATTCCACCTTCTCCTCCAGTGATCATTCTATCTTTTTCCTTGCCTAGCAAAGACTTGTCCACTTGAATTTCTTTCCTCATATGTACCCAAGGCGACTTGATCTATGGACCCCAAATTCCATTTACATGCCTCACAAGTTGCAACTCCATGATCACCAATCCTCAACCAACCTGAGCCCCCAGAACAATTCAGTTACTCTTCTCTTTTCTTGGTTTTTTGGTTTTCTCAGGTTTTCCCTTACTTCACCACTGGGAGTCTTTTTTGTTAACTCTACTTAGCAGTAAGACCTGGAGTTTTCTAAGGATTTACCCAATGACTCCCTCTCTTCCGAGCGTACTCTCTTGTTCCGAACTATGCTGTGCCTAGTCCATGCCTAGGACTTTAGTAACCAGTCACCAGCCAGTGCAGATCAGATTAGTATTTCTAATCCAGGACTCTCCAAACTTCTGGCCTTTACATCCAAGAGCTTGCTTGATCTTTCCAGTTGTATTCTCAAAGAAATTTTGAACTCAAGTTAGTCAAATTGAAATGCAATTAAATCTAGTCCTAATCATGAATTCCTGAGTTCTGTGAGTGTTACCTCCTTCATTCATCTATTGAAGCTAGCAATGTAGAATCTATTAGCTCCACTCTAGCATAGCTTTATTACCACCACCTCTTTGTTTTGGTGACTATTATTTCTATGTGGAATGTCCCCACTACACTTCTTTGGATTCTCCATGCACTACTCAAATACCTTTTAATCTACTTTGTTTAGTGTAATCAGAGTAATCTTTAGAAACTGAAGTTTGAACTTGCAACTCTAGTTTTAAAATCTTCAGTGGTTTTATGTGTTCTAGGATAAATGTCTTGGTGACCTGGCTGTACCCACAACTCTAAAGTCATTTTTCTACTCTAAACTTCTGTAGTATTATACATTTTTCTATGATTCAGTCAATTGCTTCTTATAAATTGTATCTTGCTTCCACCTGCATTGGGATGACGTTCTGGTTTGGTTATTTGATACTTTTCTTTCAGATTAACTGCATCTAAAACATACGAGCATTGTTTCCTAATTCAGCAGGACTACCAAGCATTTTACCTGGCACAGGGTAACCACAAGACATATGCAGTGGAGTGCGTGAGTACCGTTAGCATAATAAAGCCAGAACTCAAAACCACGTATAGTAAACTAAGGAACCCTGCTCTCGTTCACTGGGCTACAGTGTCCCTTATCCCCAGCTTGAAGCAATATTTAGCCAAGTAGTATTTTACCCAGCCCTCATCCTAATTTGGCACAGGAAATTATAATAATCAACTATTTCCCTCCTTCTGGTTTTAGAGTGCTAAATCACAAATCTAGGTTAGAAGTATTTGTATTCCTTTGCTTGTTTCTTCTGGGGAGCAAATTTTCTCACTTACCATATTTAGTTTCCCCTGGCCTATGGATCCCACTTTTTTTTTTTAATTTTAAAAAGTAAAACAGAAAAAAGGATAGAAATGATACAGAATTTCAAAAACAATAGTAGAAAGTCAACACTAGTTAATATAATGCATATTGTTATTTTGGAAGTAGTTGCTCAGGTTACAAGATCTAGACATAAAAAATGATCAAACAATCAAACAATGACAGCACAAACTGTATTTTTTGATGAAATAACAGAGATTAGTAGTATAGTTATCTATCTTGTATTCATACACATACATAAATTTATATAAGTATCCCTAATACATATAATCTTTTCCTTTCTTCCTTTTCTTCTTTCCCCTATCCCAATGGTTCTTTCCTTTTGAGCACTTTCTTTCCCTTTCATTATTATAATATCTATTGTACATTTTGGATCTTATTACTCTTTTAGTTTTTTATTTTTATTATTTTTTTATAGTGGGGAGACAATATGATATTTATAAATGTGAGTTTGATTTATTTCACTTATGAGTATGGTCTCAAGTTGCCGCCATTTACCTATAAAAGCCTCAAGATTATCCTTTTTTATAGCTGATTAATATTCCATTGTATAAACATATCACATCTTTTTTATCCATTCTGCAGGTGATGGGTACTTGGGTTGGTTTCAAGATTTAGTTATTAAAAATTGTGCTGCTATAAACATGGGTACACATATATCACTGTGGCATGACATTTTCAATTTTTCTGGGAAAATACCCAGAAGGGCAATAGCTGGATTGAATGAGACTTCCAATCCTAGTTTTTTGAGGAATCTTCACACTGATTTCCACAGTGGTCGCACCAGTCTACACTCCCACCAACAGTGGAGATGGGTTCCTTTTTCCCCACAGCCCCACCAACATTCATTATCAGTTGATTTCTTGATGACAGCCATTCTTTCTGGAGTGAGACGGAATTTCAGTGTTGTTTTAATTTGCATTTCTTGAATGATCAGTGATGGTGAACATTTCTTCATGTATTTATTTGCCATTTGTATTTCTCCATCTGAGAAGTGTGTGTTCATCTCAGCTTCCCATTTTGGGAGTGGGTCTTTGAATTTTGGGGGGCCTGATGTTTTTCAATTCTTTATATGTTCTAGATATATGGCCTTTGTCTGAGGGACAGCTGGCTAAAATTCTTTCCCATTCTGTGGGTTTTCTTTTCACTCTGTTGGTGACTTCTTTTGAAGTGCAAAAACTTTTTAATGAGATCCCAGTTATTGATTCTTTTAAGCACTTCCTCTGCGGTTTGCATTTTGTTCATGAATGCTTTGCCTACCCCTATGTCTTCAAGATTTCCACCTGCCTTGTCTTCCAGTAGATTTAGTGTTTCTCTTTAATATTTAGATCTTTGATCCATTTTGACTTAGTTTAGTGCCTGATGGTAGACATGGGTCTAGTTTTAGTCTCTGGTATGTGGAAAGCCAGTTTTTCCAGCACCACTTATTAAAGAGGTTGTCTTTCTTCCAGTGAACATATTTGGCCCCCTTGTCAAATATAAGGTGGCTGAATGTCTTTGTAGTTGTGTCTGCATCTTCTAATATATTCCATTGATCCTCAGGTCTGTTAATAAGCAAATTCAGCAGTGTAGCTGGATACAAAGTCAACACTCAAAAATCAACAGCATTACTATACACAAACAACAAACTCAAGGGAGAGAGAAATTATGGAAATAACACCTTCCACAATAGCATCCAAAAAAAATGAAATACATAGGTATCAATCTAATAAAGAATGTAAAAGACCTACACTTTGAAAACTATAGTACTCTGAAAAAAGGAGATTGAAGAGGATGTCAGAAAACGGAAAGATAGCCCTTGCTTTTGGTTAGGAAGAACCAAGATTGGGAAAATGGCCATACTCCCAAAACTGTTACACAGATTTAATGCAATCCTGATCAAAATACCATTAACATACCTTACAAATCTAGAGAAAACATTCCTAAAATTCATTTGGAAACAGAAGAGACCTAGAATAGCAAAGGCAATCCTGGGCAACAAAGGCAAGGCAGGAGGCATCACAATCCCTGACTTGAAATTATACTGCAAAGCTACAGTGATAAAATCAGCATGGTACTGGCAAAAAAGTCCCACACAGACCTGTGGATCATGTAAAGAAACTGGTCATATTTTAGACAAAGAGAAAAGAAGAAGAAAGAATCAAGGATGACTTCAAATTTTATTTTCTGTGCCTCTAGAAGAAATGTAATGCTTCTTGTTAGACATGAGGAATTAGGAAGTTTCGCACTCCAAAAGGCCCATTCATGAACTTGAGCCAAAACTACATGACATTCTTTAATTCTCTTTCAACCACTGTGCTAGATATTCTCTGTCTTTCCATTCCCTCCACTCCTCTCTCTGTTATTTATTCCACAGAACAGCTGGGATATGGAACAATTCCAAAGGCTCCTTCATCAAGGCTTGGCACACTGGGAGATGGGGTCAGTGACAAGATGCGGGGACTCAGTTCTGGGTCTTTCAGTCAGTGGGGCCATGTCCATGAATGTCATTAAGGTGCCAGGGTCAGTCTCTTGCTCTCTCTTTCTTTTGCTTCCCACCCATGACCTGAGTACTTTTGCTTTACCAAGACACGGGACCAGAACAAGAGGGACGATAGATTGTAGATTGAAACTCTAAAAATGTCAGCAAATATAAGCCTTTCCTCTTCATAACTGAACTATCCGAAGTACTTGTTTCAGTCATGGAAAGCTGCCTAACACACTCCAGGAAACTAATTTCTATAAATTCTATAAATCAGGCTCTCTTACCTTCTAGCTTTGGGTTGGGTTTGAGAGTTCACATCAGGACTTCGGCAAACCGCAGGAGAAAGATTTCGGGATACTCAGTTCCCTGCGGTCCTCCCCACTGGGGAGTGATCCGACCCAACCATGGTGGGGCACCTTAGCCCCCATCTCTCAAAGCTACAAGCTTCTCAGTGTACAGTAGAGCTGCCTGCAGCGATGGTTCCTTTCTGTGTTCCACCCCAGGATGTTTTCACTATCCACTGACCTTCATTAATCCTTTCCATACAGTCTAAATGGTTTATCACACACTCATATTTCTCTTTTGGAATGAAGTCAGTGATTTCTTGCTGAGATCTTGAGTTACAAAAGAGTCAGAGTACAAGTGCTATAGGATTTCTGAGTAAGGTGTTTGACCCCCATAATGCTCAACGTACCTCACAGCAAATTCTGAGAGATGGGAGAAGACCGTTTATATGTGAGAAGGGAGGGTAGCGTTCTGGTAGTTCAGCACACATAGCTATAATTACATGAAAATAATTAATCAGCAGATTCAGACTGGAACTCTACTTATTGTTGTCCCTAACAGGGATATCCCTCTAACAACATAATTTTTTAAAACTTCAAAATGAGATAATAAAATCAACAAAATCTTTTATAGTTTGACAGCTAAAAGTTGGCAAAAGTAACATAATTCAGAACTATACTGGTAGTTTGCTTTAAGCTAAAATTGCTATTAAAAGAAATCTCATTTCCAGTTAATATCAGATCACTGAGCCAAAACCACAAGACGCTGGGATAAGGCTAGATGCTGCTGAAAATAGACAGGGGCATCTTATTCTTTGGAATTTGAATTTGAAAAAGGCATGTCTGTGCAGCAAATAAATGAACACTTTGTTGATTTCATAAACACAATCATGAGATTTTTTTCCCCCAGCATGAATAATGATCATGAGATCACAAAGAACAAGCCAAAGTCCCATCCTGAAAATATACTTGTATGTATATTTTCATGACACAAGACACTGAAAATTAGATTAAGGTGAAATAAACACTATGCAACAAATTCTGTTAGAGCAATATAAGTTGGTTCAGTCTTTTCTTTGTAGCAAATAATTTCATAAATTTAGTCAATAGATACTTCTTAAGTAACTCCTAGTATTTGTGAAGTTCTATCCTAATCACAAAGAATATAATGGTGACAGAGATCAATGAAATCTTTGTATTCCTGTATCTAAGGATTACTCAGAGGTGGCAAAAAATAAATTGAAACAAGTACTATATATAAGGCCTTGTTATGAAAAGGGAACAGGATATATGTTTGTAAGAGATATAAAATTATGCCTACAAGGGCTTTGACCATAAATTAATCTGCCCACAGCAAGGAAGTTTGTGGTTTAGCAAATGTTTCCTGGAGTCAGCCTGCCTTGGTTCAGATTCCCTTTGGACCACTCTTGCCACTTACTGGCCCTGTGACTTCAGACGGCCTCCTATTCTTCATCTTCTCCGTCCTCAAAGTGGGATAAAAACAGAACTTACTTCATGGCATCACTGTAAGCTAATATATGAGAAGTTTGTAGAAGAATGGCTGGCAGATACTAGCTGTTTTATTATTTAGAAATCCTTCTCATATCTCATAAGCCTCAAAGATACTTGGGAGCCATCTTTTGCTAATCATCAAATAAGGAAATGATTATATTGAGGTTTAGTTTATATCTGCTAGCATTACTATTCAGTCTTATTGCCAAGACAGGTAAGCTAACCAGAAAATTCGAAGTCAGTTTTTACATCATTCTTGCAAGGTTAGACAATCTAAAGAAGGAAGATCTCTATTTGGCTATCATAACAAAAAAGAGTGTAGCGTAAGATCTCGGTGACGCTGATTGCTGACATTTCTTCAATACAATTCTGCTAAGCACGGTGCGTGCTATGTGCATCGTTGGCACAGGGGTTCTGACAGATGTCCCTCTCATTCCCCAGATGGGAAAATAAGCTCCAGGAGCTCCAGCTAGACTCTGCCACAGGAACTCCTGATACATATGTGTTTGAACAACAACAGCGAAAATGTGAAGATGCAAGATGCTTTGAGGATTTTACTTTTAGCTACATATTGAATTTATAGTCCTATTTTTTTTTTTACCAACAACTGCTATTAAAGCAATTTGTAGAAGTTGTGTAAATAATTATCAAGCATCTTGTAACTTTGTGAAATGAGTCACACAGATCCTCTTGGGCACTGCTAGGGAGAGAAGAGAGATCAGGAAGATCTACAAATTGGAACTATTTTGTCGACTCATGTAACTGATGTGTAAACCCCATGAATTGTTATAAATTTCCTTATAGAATAATACCAAACCATCAATAAATCTATGTACACTATCATATAGAATATGCAATTCTCCTTAGTTAATAAAACACACAAAAGCAAGCGATTCATGTAATATTTTAAACTGCAGTATTATTTAAATTGACATTGACAAACACAATAGGATAAAACTATTATAAGTGCCAACAGAAGCAAATTCTTTATGCAAATATCTCATCTTGAAGTTTTATATTATAGACTGTAGATTGAGCATGTGAGAAATACTGTCATTCTGGGTTCATTTAAAGTTTAAAAAAGTATTTACATAAAAGGACAGCAGCAATTATGATGGAGAAAAATGTTTGCAGTGTTTTGACATCGCTCATCTAAAACCTCTTCACCATTTCTTTTTGGATGTAGGATCACTTTCTCTCTGAGGACTCCCTCTGCACAGACAGAAATACAGGGCTGCAGAAGCGCACTCTTTCCTAGTGAAGTCGCTGCACCAAAACTCTAGCCATACGGGGTCCCTTCAATTTGTTAAAATGTTTTGATTCATTGGAGAATGAAAGAAATCCCTTGATTATGTTAGTGGTGGAAGAGAACAAATGAGAAATAAAAGAAAAGGATGATATCATGATTCCAAAACCAAAATTCTCCAAATGTACCCTCAAAACTGGAAAGCCCCTTTCTCAACATTTATCTAATCTAGGAATCGTTTTGTACTTCCACATCCATTAGCATTTGCCAAGAACATCTTACTTCTTGTCTTAAGTCACCCTAGGTAATGTCTCAAAGAAAACTGAGAAGAAAAATCCAAATGTCGACACGAAATCTGTTCCCGACAGTTTCCACTCCAAGTTGTCCCATGTGGAGTGAAATTCCTTTTTCATCTGAATGATGACAGCTAACATCTACTGAGACTTGACATATGTCAAATGCCCATGTCATAGAGGGATTCTGAGCACCCAGTGAATAGTGGGCAGTTGTTAGGGTGCAGGGATTCAACAAGACCTGAGGAAGCCAAGCTCTGCTTCCTCAATGACATATTAGAAAGTGCAGGCATGATTTATTGGTTCCCTCACTTATTCACTTACTTATCAAATGTATATTTAATGTGTTAGTATATGTTGATGATGCCAAATGCTGAGAAAAAAAGTAGAAATGTTAATATAGGTTATCTTTGGAGACACTGTAGGTGATTTTTATTTTGCTAAAACTTTTTATTTAAACAAATTTTTAAATAGTGAAAACAAATTACTGGTATACCAAGAAAAACATACAATTACACTTTTAAAGCAAAACAGTGAAAAACAAAAGAAGGCAGATCTAGACGGGTATATTTTGAAGTCTTAAGTTTAGGTCTTTGTCTTGTAGAAAGAATGATGGAAGATAGACCTAGAAAGTGTGTCAGTAGAGTACATATGGTTTGAGCAGGTCCTATGTTCCGGAACCTGGAAATGCTACTTTATCAGGCAAAAGAGTCTCTGCAGACGCGATTAAATTAAATAGTCCGCCATACTATGCTGGGTTATCTGGGTGAGCCCTACGTCCAACCACAAGTGTCCTTACACTTGAGAGATGTGGAGACACAGCGCACGGGCGACAGGGAAGCGTGAACACCGGGGCAGGGGTGGGGCTGCGCAGCCATAAGCCAGGGACTGCTGCTGTCCCCTGAAGCCGACGAGGCACAGGACAGATGTGGTTCGCAGGGTCTTCGCCAGCTAAGTGTCTGTCCCTGCTTACCCTCGGTTTTGGATTTCCTGACTCTAGAGATGTGAGAGAATAAATTTCTTGTTTCAAGACAGCAAGTTCGTAATTTGTTCCAGCAGCCTGGGGAAGCCAATACTACATAAAGAGACTCGGAGGGAACCTTCCAATCAGCTTTCAGGAAAGAGCATGCAAATAGTTGAGATTTTACAGGAATTCACCTTATATTCTTGTGTGCTGGTAAATGGTGTCTGGTCCTTCGTTTGGGGGAAGAATCCAGAGTGGAAGGAGTCCAGACAGGCATCAGCTAAGGACAGTCTCTCTTCCTCCAGTCCTCTGCTGTCAACAGGAGGAAACCATTCCCTCTGCCACATGCATGGCCTGGGGACGGCTGTGGTGAGGTTAGAGTCCTTTGAGGACTAAGTTCCTTTGCTGACCTTCTCAACCTGTTTCAGGACACGACAGGACACTTCACAACTTTCACTGTTCACTGACTAGGAAAGAAATCCCAGCATCTTGGTGGTTGGTGGGTGCCAGAAGTTTGAAATAAAGCCAAGGTAGTAGGAGAAATGGAAGGAAAAAAAGGTTTTGTATTCCTTTTTTGAATTTTTGTCTCACTATAAAAGAAAAATTGCAGATCAAAAAAGTCATAGCTATGAAATATTTATTAGGGAAAACCCAATACCTAAATTTACAGTTCAATACATCATTATCAATGGACTAGGAAATTAATGATAAAATAGTCCCATTTAAACTCTTATTTTAATCAAATACTTATATGTTTCAAAAATTAAGTGAAAAAGACTTGGAATTAACCTTGGAGGAAACTAAGCTGTTTGGAGCATCAAAATAACCAGAGATTTTACACACAATAATTTTGCAAATCTTTTAAAAAATCAAGTAACACAATTTTATAGTTAGTTTAATAACTTTCCATATGTTTGAATCTTAAAATTGGAAGTGTAAACTAGGGTGAAAAAAAAAAGCCCTTAGCAAGAAGGAAGATATTTAGAAGTTACACAGTTGCTTTTGATACTGGACATCTTTTAATAAAAAAATCAACTCATTGACAACTTTTAATACAGCATTTATTTTGAAGCTGTATCAATATTTTTCTATTCACAGATAAAGCTAAAAACTGAAATAGCACACAGAGTAAATAGTTTTACAGAAATGTTAATATTTTCAGCTATAGAGATTACTTACTTTAGTATCTTTATTTTTTTCTCCAAAATTTCTACTTGGCAAGAATTTTTTTAAAATATAAAATGTAACTGTTATTTTTTTTACAGAGCTATTCTGAATTAATCCACTAACTGTGCTACAGGTACAGCTAGCAGCTCAGAAAGACAGGTATCTCAAGTTTTCCCTAACATATAGAATCTGAAGAAAAAAAAGTGAAAGCAGGAAAAAGACTGTTTGATAAGAGAAAAGGAGTAAGGAAGAGTACTGTAAGAGGGAGAAACGGGGAGAAAGGATGATAAAAGTGTGGCAAAACCATGTATGAAAATGCCACAGTGAAACCAGATACTTTATAAAATTAATAGGTACTAATAAATACATGTGAGAAAAAGTAAGAAAAAAGACATAGCTAGTGGGCTCTGGAGTATCCTAGATGTACAGAAACATGAATTTAGGAATTGAAATCCTATAGGGTGTAAGATTCTATGTATGGTTTGTTAGAAAAATGGTCTCATATCCAAATTTATTTGGGGAAGGAAGTTTTATGTGTGTGTATGAAACTTGTTTTTTTTTTTTTTTTCTTTTTCTTTTTCAGTTTTTTACTTAATTTTGGCCTTTTTGGCAAACGCCAACTCTTGTTTAGCAAGTTATGTCAAGGGAAAATATCAGTGACTAATGTTTTGGATTCATGTCTAATACACTGAGAATTCCCATTGACTTTACAACTGCTCTCACACGATATCATACAGTATATTTGCCCCTGGCTCCTATCCTAAGCTACTCAAAAGGCACAGATTCTTTTCTTACCTTTGAAAGCACTGTGCTGACTGCTATGATTTGGAAACCAAATGCTTCAGTTCCAAATACTCATTTTCACCAAGCTCCTCACAGATCAATCAGTGACGATGTGGCAACGGAATTAAAATCTGGGTTAACTTAAGTCCCACTGCAATCTTCCCACATCTCGAATACTTGGGTAGAAATCTTTTTTTCCAGTGTTTTGATAGCTGTTTTCACATGCACTGACTGCCCACACTAATATTACAATGCCAATGTAGCATTCGCTCTCCTGCTCAAGCAATGACTTCAGTGCTGAAGATGCAGGGGCAAACAAAGTGGACAAAATCTCTGCTCTCACCCCGCAGACAGCTTCATGAAGGAGGAAATGCACGAACCCCTGCTTGCATAAGTAAATTTTAGGACATAAGAGAATTATAGGACAGCATAAAGCATCATGAAGTTAATTAACACAGGGTGACACTTTTGAAAGAGTCCACTGGCTACTTTAGGCTTCTCTGAGCAAATGGTGGGTGGTTCAGCTGAAATTTCGATGCTGAGAAAAGTCCACACACATCACAATACAGAGGAGAGTCGTAACGTCAGTGAGGAAGGCCAGGGTGTTGAGGTTCAGTGTGTATAAGAAAGTTAGGCATGTCGATTTTCTTCTAAATGAATAAGAAGGCATTGAAGGTTTTTGATCACGGTATCACAGAGTTTGTATTTTTAAAGGAGCACTCTGGCAACTGAAAAGAAAATAGATACAGTGTGCAAGAGGAAAGAGAGGAAACAAGCTCAGAGGAGCACAGTGTAGAAGAGATCAATGGCCATTAATATGCAGAAAAGTGGTGTTATTTAGAATACGTTTTGGAGGTGAACAGGAAATGCTGAAGTGGGGGTTTGGGGCTTACGGAAAGAGGAAGCAAGGACACTGCCTCGAATTATGTCTGAGCCCTGAAGCGCTGGGGGTCTCACCACTGTGATGGGGAAGATAGAGGAGGGGAGAGGGCGAATGTGGAGAAAGGTGAAGAATTCAGTTAGGCCAATTCAGTCTGGAATGCCCACTAGACATACAGAGAAAAGATAAAAGGGAGTTGGATACACGAAAGTATGAGGGTCAAGTTCCAGAGACAGATTCAAGCTGGAAATCTAATTGTGAGTGTTATCCAATTAAAAATTACGCTTACAATTAAGATATTAATCGAGGGAATTTGTGGGGAGGTGTGGATTGGTGAAGGAGGGTCTCCATGGCATGCTTACATCCAGAGGGGCCACAGGGCAGACAGGGCCAGAAGGAAGGCTGAGAGGGACAGGAGTGGGGCTGCTTGAGAGAAAGCCATGATGAGAAGCCCAGTTAGAATCACCTGTGTCCACGCTGCTGTCTGGTTGAGTAAGGGGAAAACCAGAGAACTGACACACAGAACTGGCCCCAGGGAAGCCACTGCTGGATGTGGCAAGTGTGATCTCCACACACGGGCTGAAGGGCAGCTTGATTCGGAGGCTGCAGCCTCAGAGACGGGAAAGTGAGGATGGACCGACTGATATCTCTTCCAAGACTCTGCGGTGAAAGGGACTGGTAATCAAGGGGTGAGCTAAAGAAGGACGCAGAGTTCAAAGTGTTTGTGTTTTGTTTTATTTAACTTTAAGAGAGAATATAATAAAAGCATGTCATGTTAGACCTGGAAGTTTCAATAGAGGGAATAGTAATCCTGAAATTATTTTTAGACATCTATTCTTTCCCAACTGAATTTCTCGTGCAGTTTTGCTATTAACATAATTTCCTTACACCTGAGGATTTATTTCTCAACTCTTTATTACATTCTGGTACTCAATTTTTACCAATATCCCACTATATTATTTACTATATCTTTATAATTCATAAGGCGACTCTGCTTGTGTTCTTCATCAGAATAGCTACTTGACATACATTAAGTGAGAACCGGCTGGTCATTACCAACTCAGCACACCTTATTGGGAGAGTCACCAGCACTGCACTAAATCTGTGCATCAACCTGCCTTCCTATGCTGTTAAACCTCCTATCACATTAACAGAATACTTTCAGGATGGACTTCCAACACATAAACATGTTATACATCTCCATTATTTTAGGGTTTTTAAATTTCACTCAACAAATGCTCATAAGTTATGATGAGTCTATTTCATAAAAATATATATACCTGTACACAAATTTATATTTTTGTAAACAGTAAATGTATAATAATATATTAGTACTTATTTTGATCTACTTTGCATCTTTTGATATTCTAAAGTGGCATTTTAAACTATTTACTGCTAGTATATGGAAATGTAAATTGATTTTGTATACAACAACCTGTTTATCTTATTTGAAATTGTTTGTTAGGTATATATGTTGTCTGTAAATAAAGGTCATTGCATATTTTTTTCAATTCTTGAACATTTTCTCTTTTATTTATCTATCATGTGCTGACAAGGACCTGTCAATAAAATGGTTAACGGATGACAGTTAAGATTCTTAACTCAGTCCTGGATTAAGGAGAATACAGTATTTTCAATGAATTATCATTAAATAGATTGGAGCCAGAAGTTCTTATGAGAAACTATTACTTTCAAGGAATTTCCTTTCTGGTCCTAGTTTGCTATTAATTATTTTGTTTTTATTTTAACATCATGAATGCATGTTACTTTATTAAAAACTCTTATTTTATTTTGGCGATAACCACGTTTTCTTTTGTAACCTGTTACCATGCTAACAATTACATCTTAAGAAAAGTAGAGCCTATACTATATTTAAGGAATCATTCTTAGTGCATATTTCTTTTTCCAGAAATATTTCTCCTACATATGCTTAGAGAACATTCAAAATTTCCAAGAGCTTTGAAACTTTCAGAAAACTATAACATCATAATGAGTAAATGAGTACTTCCTGAACTTTTTAGATGACAGTTCATTCTGAAGAAAGGTATAAGGGTAAAGCCACTGAAACAACTTGAGCCACTAGATTGTCATAGCCCTAAAGAGCACAAGAATAGAGTTATTTGATTCCCCAGCCCCAGCAGTCAAGAACATGTCAGGAGTACAGAACACACAGATAAAATTTATTGAATGGAATAAATGAAGGCAGATGATCTTTTGGTGTGTTTCACTATCTGTAAAATAGGGACAGTTTTCCTGCAGTGCATACTAGATCTCACACAGCCCATGATTTGGAGATTAATATAAACCAAGGCATATGGAATTTGTAAAGTGTAAAACACTATTGAGAGGAGAATTGTTCTTTTAGTTTCCCAGTAAGATTCTTCGTGTCTAGCAACAGTGAAAGCAAAAATTGATTTTTCTTAAGTGAGTTGAGTTCACTTTTATCAGAGGCATTCAAACAAGACCTGAGAAGTTATTTGGTGGGGTTGCTAGGAAGGAAATTACAACAGAGTGTGTCCTTTGACTTCCTGACCTTGGACCTTCCTGGCCCTTTCAACTAACTGGAAGGCAAAGTAATGTAAGAGAGTAGAAGAGTAGATAAAATATGCATTCATAGGATTAATTTTAAAGAGAAAGTGAAGCATGACTCTAAGCTTTAGATTCTGACAAACCAGCTACAAATTCCAAATTATATGTACCTTTGGGAAAGCTGTTATCAATGTATGTGATTCCATTCTTCATTAGTAAAATGGACTTGAAAAAAGGAGACTTCCACAGAGGGTTGTTTTGAGGTTTAAATAAAATAATGCCTGTGAAATATTTAGTGTAGTACTTGATCATGGTTAGGTTTAGAAACTGCAGCCATTATCAATACTGTTTTGCTTGTAGGTCTAGTTTGGCCATTTGCCGAGTACAGAACATAGTTTTAGCTCTCCATAAGCATCATGCATTATTTTATTTCTTTTCACAGCCAAATATCACAATCCATGTTGAAAGTCATTACACATGGGCATCTATAACGTTACTCAAGGAAACACCCAGTGAAGGATGAATAAGGCCCAAGCAGGATACTTTACGTCTGGGAGTTTTCCAAGTCTTCTTGCAGGGGAGTTTTTCTTTGGCAAACTCCAAAATGAAAATCATCAAGCCTCCGACCCAAGCTAGTCCAAGGTCTGCACAACAATTTCCTCAGCTCATGAAAATCATTACACCACCTAGTAATGGCAGGCAGATGGAGAGGAGAAAAAGAAGTCTATTATTTCCTTTACCTTTTACAAAGTACAAAATAAACATTTTGTAATAAAACATGCTTTGAGAGTAGTCAGAACTCAGGTGCAGTTGCCACTCTGGTCTCCTCTTACTCTGAGTTGAGAACATCAGTTTCTACTCCTCTGCCAGCTTTGCCATGACCTAATTTTTGGGTGGGATGGTAAACTGTCTAATTTCAATAACGTTCGTTAGAGTTTATCTTTTCAAGGAAATAGTCCAAGGGCCAGAGATGATTTTCGTGTCTACCGATGTCTTACATGGTCGGGGGCTCCTGTATTAGGTACGTATATATTTATGATGGTTTTGGCATTTGTGCTGCCTCCAGCCTTTTCATTGACCCCAATCAATGCCATATTATTCTTCCTTGCCTCATATTGTAGCTGTTGGATTAGTTTCTCATGGCCTCTTGCTATTTTTTAGTTATCTTTCTTTTAAGATCAATAGTTGCAATTCTGTCTTCAAAATCTGAAATTCTGTCCTTTCCTTCATTCAGTCTGTTGCATATACTTTCAATGGAGGCTTTAATCTCCTGGATCTCTGTTTGGATCTGTTTCCTGAATTTCATTTCTCTCCTATGTTAGGCATTTTTTTATTTCCATCTTCTTCTAAGCTCATCTATTCTTTTATTTGCATCTTCTCTAACATCTTTTTCAGCATCATTTCTTTTTGTAACTGAGAGATTTTCTCTGTAGTCTTCCCACTTGTTTTTTCACTCCTGTGGTTAACATTTCAGAAAGTTCCAGCATTTGACTTCCAGCTTCATCCATCTAGCAGGGTCCAGGCCTGTCCTGAGGGGCTGGGGCCAAACCTGCCTCTGCATCTTGCCATTCTCCACCTTGTCTATTTTCTTTTATTTTGTCTTCTATGTTGATGTCCATCAACCTCCCATGATATACAGCTCTACCACTAGCACTGAGGCCTCTCTCAAGGAGGAAAGGAGATGTCCTTTCCTCAGGGATGTCCTCCAGAAGTAGCTGGTTCTTTATAACTCTCCCAAGAACCTACCTTCTTCTGGTTTACAGTCCTGTGATAATGTCCATGCTGCACCCAGAGATGTGCTGGGTATGGAGCCGATCTTAGCCCCCGGATGTGGGGCTGGGACTGGTCTTCTGTTGGTGGAGTTCCCCAGAGTCCAGCGGCTCTCTCCTCGCCGCTGCTTCACGTTACTGGCCTTGCTGATCACTTCGCCCCCCAAAGCTGTGTGTGTACGTCTGTGCATCAGGCTGCTGGGTGTTGGGCTCCTGGCAGTCTCACACTCTTCCAGGCAGCCCCGCCATCCGGGGAGGTGATGGAGGAGGCCTGGAGCATGACCTCACTGTCTTCCAGCTGGCCCTGCTGTCCAGAGGGGTAACAGAGGGGCGCAAGGCATGAGCTTACTGTCTTCCAGCTGGTCCCACCATCAGGGATGTAACCTATTCTAGTATTCTTAATATTAGCTCTGTAATTTTTCTTTCAAAATAGTATGGTAGCATACTGATTTTCTTTGATGATAAATTTCAACTTTCAGTATTTAAAATAAAAACTGAAACACTATGAACAAAATAGTACATATTTCAAATTGCTTCTTTCTATAAAGCATGTGTTTCAGTAAAACAGGTGTTGTTGTCTAGTGAAAATCTACTTTTATTAGATTTTTTTAAACTATATGAGTGATTGTTAATCATAGAAAAATGCTGATTTAGAATGGGCTCTATAATAAAGTTCTTTATTATGATTGGTGAATATTAGCAGGCAAGATTATATTTTAATTAAACGCTCTTTTTACCTAGCAGTGTTCTCAGTATATTCAACAATTTTTATTCTATAATCAAACAAAATTCATTTTATTAAATTGCCTTCAAATATATCCAATGATTCAATGACTATCTGAAATTCATCAGGGAAGGGATTTCTTCAGTGTGGTTTTAAGAGGTGTGTGCTCCCTAAGCTGGTCTTCCATCCACGTGCCACACAAGCTGAAGCTAGTAAGTACCTTAAGGTTATTCAGTTCATTTTCCTACAAAATGCCTCAACTCTATTTTCCTGCAGCTTCTGTTGGATGTGCCAGTGAAAAGGAACTTACAGCTGGAGGAGGGTCCTTCCCTAAGGGCAGGGTTTTGTACCTTCCAATTGCTGTCATACCCGGCTAACACTGGGCCCTTTGGAATCTTTATGCTTTCCCTCCAATCACTGCCCAAGAATATCCTCTGGCCCTTGATGTCTGTGAAAAAAGCCACTATGCCCACACTAGGTTTACATTTCTCTTTAAATTTGGCTTAACTGTTTAGAAAAATCTATCTCCAGACACCTCATCACCCAGACATCTCTCTCCAAGTCCACGCTGGCTTGTCACTGTAACAGCTGTGGCACGGTACCCAAACCGGGGGCTCCCATGAGAAGCCACAGAGTGGAGAGCAAAAGCAAGAGCTCTGGTTTCGCACTGCCTCTGGTCATACGCGAGTTCTTCCTTGTGAAGACAGAATTGTAACTGAGTTTCTGAATCTTTCTGTACCTCAGAACATTCATCTACAAAACAGAAATAATATTACAGGTGACTTATATACAGGACTGTTGACAGCTGAAAACAGGCTGACACCTGATAAACGGTGACTTCAGGAACTTCTATAGCCTTTCATATGTGGACAGTGTAATTCAATTAACATTTCACTGACACTGCAGGTGTTTTAATCATACTGCTCTTACAGTGAGCACGCAGTCACTTTTCACATGAATGTCTATATATCTGTTGATGTTAATTTGGTATCTATTCAAGTAATAATTTAGCTCAAATGTGTATATATCTTGTCTTTTTATATTATATATGTAGTTACAATTTTCTTCGTTAAATGTTCTTGCTGATTTGTGTCAACATGAAATTTTAAGTTAAAATAGAATATGTTATTTATATGGATTTTGTAGTATATAGCGAGAGCTTTAAAATATAACTTGCTTACACTTAGTAAAAAAAAGTTCATATTTTATTACTTTTATAATTTGGATGTTCCTCACTTTACAGCTTTTAATTTGAGATTTACGTTACAGACAGTGACAGACCATAATTTAAATTTCACTGTTTTATTTTTAAGGATCCATGAAACAATGATCTGTCTTACAAGGATGTGGTCTCACGCTATTTTTAAATCAGGAGACAACTGGCCATCATAATTTTTAATCTCTCGGGAGGTTACTCCACACGGCCTTAAATGGAGGGGTGGGTACATTCACTACTTTGTGATGATCCACTTAGAAACAGTTACATATAGATATTATCCAACTTCCTCCATCACTACTTTATTTTCCATTATTTTTCTATGGCTTCTAATCAAAAGTGATTTCAAAAAACAATTTTTTGTAGTCATCAGTAAATTTTAACTCCAAAATAAGGGAGTTGATGCTAATAATGTAACATGGTCTCATAAGCATTTTTTTTTTATAGCTTGAATTTGGAGAAGGGGCTTCATTGACTCAAAAGCTGGCAGCCACTATGGTGGCAGGAACAGACATTAAAGTGCATTATCACAAACTGCTGTGCCAATGACCGGGTGGATCAGCTTACAGTTACTGATGAACAGCCCAAATACCCTTCAGCGGGCGAGTGGGTGGACAGACTGTGGGGCTTCTACCCAACTAAATATGCCCTGCAAGGCAAAGGAAGAACCGCTGGTGGTACAGGACACACGGCATGAATGAGCGTCAAGTACACTATGAGAAAAGCCAGACCCAAGAGCTACAGCTGCACGATGCCTGGATAGGACGTTCTAGAAAGAACGAAACTACAAAAACATGCCAGTGTGTAAAGGGCTGAGGATGGCACAGGGGACGGCTGAGGGGAGCAGGCGGTATCTGCGGCTGGGTGGCGTCTCCCTTCTACTCCCTGACTGTAGTGCTGATTCCAAAACTACGAGTAAATCTCTCGTGATAGCCTAACTTTAAAAAACACCATACTGCTGATGCTCTGGGCACTGGAAGGTGCTGGTCTGTGTAGGCTGCTGCACCGATATACTCACAAACTACGGAAAGGTATCTGATTCACAGTTCAGGAGGCTGGGCAATCCACGCCAAGTGTCCGGCAGATTTGGCACCCGACGGGGGCAGCTTTCTCGACGGCGGTCTTTGATGGAACCTTGCCTGGTGAAGGGGTGTGGTGTTTTTCCGGGACCTCATCCGTGAGGCCTCTGGCCCTGTGATCTGCTCCCCACCCCAAGCACCCACTTTCTAATGCCATGATCATAGGAGAGGATTTCAGCATATGAATCTCTGTGGAACACAGACATTTAGAGGAGTGCAGAACAAGAACAGCACTTCATCCCGATCATGGCCTTTGCATGCTACCTGCCCTGGACACCTCATTCCAGATGCACGGGTCTGCTCCTTCCCCTAAGACTTAGTGCTATGCTTTTCTCCTAACAGGAACCCCCAATTCCATTGCTGGCTGTACTTTTTAGTCCCATTTATTGTGCTTAAATACAACAGTAGTGTGTCTTATACATTTTTTTAAGCATCTTAACAATATTTACCACATTCTATACAGAGAAAATATAGTACTAGTATCAAGCACAACATGGTATTTATACTTTTGGTTTTTATGTTATACTGAATAACTCATTGATTATTTGTAAAAAAAATTACCGAGGTGAAGAGTAACGAACATTTTATTGATTTCAAAATATATCTTTTCTTATAACATTTTAAATTTTGTAAAATACTACTATAGGCTAACTGATTTTGAAACTGTTCAGTTAAAATACCTTTAAGATCATAAAATAAGTATCAATAAGTTACTGATCAATAAGTTGACAGGCATTTGCTATGGCAGTAGGAACTTAGTACATTGCGACAATAACTTTAAGGTATGCACTATGCTAATTTTAAGAAACTATATCTGGTAACTATGTATCTACCCAAATCAGGAAAACCACACTTTAAAAAAAAACTTGTTTCACTTCTCTATTTTATTTTTCCTTTTTGCCAAAACTCAACAGTCTACTTCCTTTTTTAAATTCTCCCTCTCCCTCTGTCTCACCTAACCACTCATATGTTCCAGTCATGAAGAGAAAAGCTTTATTAAACACAAGAGTGTGTGCGTGTATTATAGCCAGAGAAGGAAGAGAAATACACGTTGACACCCAATTGGGATGGAATACTGATGAAATAGTCTTTAAGAAAAAGTAGGGACCAAGGGGTTGATGGACTTGTAGATAGTTTTCTTTAGATTGAGAAACTGGGTCCAAATCTCTGGTAATGCTGTCTTTTCAGACAAGACGTGAAGGAAGTGTGATCTGACCACAGAGCAGATGGTTTGGATGCTCAGCGTTCAAACAAGAATTTTATGAAATCCATTTACCATATGTTTTCATTCAGCAGGGGCCTCCATCTTATTATACAAATACACGGAGCACACACGTGTCTGTATGTGTGTCTCCATGTCATGTGCTCCACAGTCCATGCTAATGTGAGCAGGTACTAACGTCCCACACATCTGTCGGGACCACCCAAGCAACTCTTCATCCTAACAGGAGTAAATTGCTACCCACCAGATCCGAACAGATAAGCTATGCAATATAAGGACAGACTTCCTTCTGTGACAGCTGTTCCGAATGCTTCTTCCATTGATATTATTTATGTTACAGTAGAATACAACCACGTAAAGGACAGGACTCTTTAGAAATACACAAGGAAAACAAAACAAAATGAAACAAAAGTTGCTAGTGGCTATTATGCAATGGATACAATGCCTATGATAACGTGGTCGTGAATATAAAACGTGTTTTAAGTCTAATGTGGCCATAAGCAAAAAGGAATATCAAAGCATGGATGACAGGCAGTCACACACAGAGGCAGAGATAATAGGACGTAGATACCGTTTCTTCAACAATTGGGTAAATGCTCCACTTACTGCATCGTATCCACTTGGTGTCTTTTCAAGCAAGTCAACAGGGGATACGCAGCTCCTCCTTTCCCACTGAAAGTGCCGCTCCAGCCTGAGCCACAGGCTGACTCGCTGGGCACTCTTACTGGCCATGGACACAGCACAGCTGTGAGATAGTTTGACAAACTTGCTTGAGAAATAAAGTACTTGCACATGTGATGTCAGTGAGCCATTTTCAGTAATCTAAACTGTTATTTAACATGGAACTTCAGATACATGAAAGGACATTCAGTTTAAAATACCACAAACCATTACAGTATTACATATACAAGTAGAAACAGAAATATGTTAACAAAGGGAAGGAAACAAATCATGAATCTGAAATGATTCAGATAAGTCATTCCACTGGATTCCAAATGAGTTGTATATTTAATCACTCCTTTTCCTTATGCTAAAAGGAAAAATGCATTTTTCCTATTCTTTATCAATCTAAATGTCTGGGAAAAGTCTAATAAAAGTTGATTTTGAGGCAGAAAAAAAATGAATATATCCAATATGTATTTGCCTTAAAGATTTAAAAGTAAAGCATTTTAGAATTTATTTCCCTAAAACCACTGCAATCCTATTACATATATATATCTTAACAAAGTACAATCATCATAATACCCAGAGAAGTTATATCCAAAATGCTACTTGATCTGTGTATCGCTAAACATAGACAAAAGGGAACGTGCCCGTCCCTCTGGTGACCTTAAATTGTTTGTAGCTTTGTTAATGTATTCCCTTGAAGAAAATAAATTTGAGTTATACAAAATCAATATGTTTCTTCTTAGGAATTCTGTTTGTTTTTGAGAGCCATAAGTTTTGGAAATGGAAAGTAGGAACTAGCAAATATTGCATAGTATATTATTCCAATTAATGTGCTCCCTTTCAAATTCAATCAATTCAGAGGAAATTAAATAGATTTATCTTAATGAATATTAATTAATAGCAGTTAATTTTAAAACATCCACCTCTAACTTATTTGACTTTCTGCTGTTAGAACTTATCAAATAACTGAGGTATGAATTGTTATCTTCCAAATTTTAACACATCTCCTTCAATATTTAGAGGGTCAGTGATAGAGTACAATCCTTCATTGATAATTACAGTTGCCATGACAATAAAGTTTTCAAATTAAAGTAGAAAATTGCCATTTCATGGAGAGACATCTCACCTAAGGATTTAAATTTGTTTGTTTCCCACTATCTATGGTAATTTGGACATTCTGATGACGCTAAGGTAAGTTTTAGTTTTTAGCATCGAAATGAGCCAGGAAGTTCGTAGATAAACTCTCCTCATGCTTATATTGTGAACAAATGTTTAGATGAAGACAAAACTCATCTTCATTCAGCATACCTCGTGAGCAAACAGAACATGAGTGCTCACCTTTGGAAGACTCTGGAGACCTTGTAATGTCATATATCAGCATCAGCTAAGTTTTTATATGGAGATAGTTACATATGGGAGCCAAAACATACTTTTCCTTTGTTTTTACAGGGATGTGTCCAGAATAGATAAATTAAAACATACATACAATGTTAAGAGCTTCCAGTAAAGTCTGATGTTTGAATTCTTCTACTAACATGCCAAATAAAACTGTATTGGGTGATATGCTATGTACCTCCAAGTCCTCACATACTTTTGATGGGGCTGAGTCTGGCACGATGATTGACAATGTGAGTGCTGTACCCGCCCAGGGGTGGAGCCGACATACAGTGTAAATGAGGCGGGTCTTCCTCTTGCACTTCCGCCCTCTCTCTCACCAGCACGCTTGCTGCTTGCAGCTGCCATGAACAGTAGCCCCTCCACGCCATGCTGACTTGGAGCCAACTAAGTAGGATTGAAACTCCCGAGAAACTGTAAGAATAAACTTTTCCTTCCCTAATTTTGGGCGTCAGGTATTTTGTCTTGGCAACAAGTGAAAAGTAACTAAGACAAAAACCCTTAATATCTGACCTAAAATACATTTTGGTGTATCATTGTGGAGTATCAGAATATCATTCAACCTTCATTTTCATTGTGGTTTTCATAACTGAGCTAAGTGTTAATTATCTTTTATATCTTGAATAAAACTGGGATTACTCTGACAAAAATCCTTAATATCTGACCTAAGATACATTTTGGTGTATCATTGTGGAGTATCAGAATATCATTCAACCTTCATTTTCATTGTGGTTTTCATAACTGAGCTAAGTGTTAATTATCTTTTATATCTTGAATAAAACTGGGATTATTCCATGTGTAATGTATGAGGTTAATTCATCACTTGAGTTTAAATAGAACATAATTTAATGATAATATTGAGATGAAAATCCATCAATATAATTAGAAAAGGAATGAAAACTCTTTAATCTTTATGTATATTTGTCTAACATACTCCTTTATAGCCTGAAAGCTAAACTTAAAAAATCCATGTATTTACATATATATATATATATATATAAATATATGTATAAAAGTACATTTTTTATACTTAAAACACACAAAAACAGAAGATAAGGGTGGGAGAGATGGTCAACCAAGGACAGATATAGTTTCTTCAAGGGCAGGAAATTTTTTCACTATATATGTCAACACTACATTTTTTCATCCTTTACAGATTATAAATAGTAATAGCACTAGTACTGCTAATAGTCTTCAATAGGAATCCTAAAAAATTCTTAGTTCATTAAAAAGTAAGGACCACACAGTAAGACAGACACTCTGGTATCAAGGAAGATCAGGCATGTGCCACTAAGAGACTGACCACAAGTTCCTGGCTTTTCCAGTACCACCGAGTTGACTTCCAGTTCCTCCTACATTAACATCAATAATTCTTTCCTACTTGAGAAATCCCAGCATTTCTCAGAACATAGAGAAAAACAAAAGACAGTCAGATAAACAAACCAATTACTACCTCATTTTATGGTTCCCAAACTAAAGATCCTCTCTTTAACACTTCCTACTCAGTCTTCTCTGTGATGGTTAAACTTGGTTGTGTCAACTCGACTGACTTGGGAGCCATTCAGGGGTTTGGGAGGGCACATCCAGAAGGAGTTAGTGGGTCATGGAGGTGTGACCTTGGGTAATATATACTGGCTGGTCCCTGGCCCCTTTCTCACTGGCCCAGTTCCCTCACTCTGCTTCCTGCCTGACGTGAACTGAACAGCTTTGCTGCACCACACACATCTACCATGATCTTCCTGTCTCGAAGTCAGCTGGCCATGGACTGAACCCCATGTAACTGTAAACCTAATTAAATGTCTCCTCTTTTAAATTGAGAGTGTTGAATATTGTGTGCCAGCAACAGGGACACTAACAACACCCCCCCACACACACACACAATTTTTTAATTAAAATTATCTCAGTATCTAACTGGCTATCATCTAATTAGAGGTAGGGAAACTTTCTTGGAATTGATCCTCATATGGTCTTTTCCTCTCATATTCCTCTCAACACTGACAAAGGAAATGTCTGGTAGAGACACAAAGAGGTTGACAGAAGGATTTCTACTCAGGGTAAGGGATATTTTACTTCTTCCAATGGCAAACATTGGAACCAGAAACCAGTAATTGGTTAATACATTATAATAATTGAGGTCAAAAGTCCTCACTTTTAAGACATTTTTTCTATATTGAGTTCTTTTTCATTTGTGATGCTAGTGAATAAAAGCATATTCACATTTCACCAATATATTTGGATTTCACAAGTTATACCTCCCATCAAAAATCAAGTTTAGGAACTTACTTAATGTACACAGGGTACCTTTCACAACAAGAAGGGTGAGCCAGCACTTCTGTCTTATGCACACAGCCCTGGAGCGTGTAAATGTTGCTCCAAGGTAGATGAGAAATCAGTCAATTCTGGACTTGTCTAGCTCGTTTTGAAGATTTCATTGAAAGTCACATCAAGACAAGCAGTCACCAGGGGTCTTGATTCTCTTGTTTAATTTCTCTTTGTTATAACTTACTTTGGGAAAAAACACAAGCCCCCAAATTTACATATTTTCTGCCTTGAGAATACTTGGTGATAGAACTTCACTTCCCATACTAAGTTTAAAAATCATTTAGAGTACAATCGTATGATGTCATTTTCTCTAATTAAGTATTTTCTCCAATTTCTTTATTTCTGTGCTATTTATTCCTTATGGTATCATATGGCATTTTAAATATAGATTCAAATTCTTTGATACTTTCCCATCAAGCAATAGGGAGTTTGATTTTGCTTTTACATAAAAGTGTGCTTCTGAGATTACTTTTAATCTATGCCAATTTCTTTGCCTTGGTCTGTCTTTTGGGAAATTCTATGAAAGACTTGATGCTCTAGGAAAAGCTTCATACTATCCTGAGATAGCCACAATAGAGAGCCCTTGTGTAGAGGCTCTGATTACCAGCTGAGATATCACTAAAGTGCTAGGCCTGTGAACGAGGGTATCCAGAACCTTCCAGGATCAGTCCAACCAGCATGAATCCATCAGTCCACTGAGGAGTCTTAGTTGCTACCAACTGGCATACAATTGTACCATCAAACGGTGCCTAAATTTCTGATCCAGGAAATCATAACCCATTGTAAGCGTATAAGTTTTGGGATAGTTTGCTCTGCACTGACATACAATGGAAACATAAAGCAGTACCTGCTACTGTAACAAACACCTAAAATAGGTAGTACTGAGTGTGAGACTAAGAGGTAGACAGAGGCCACGGGAGGCTCCGGGAGACGAAGGGACGTAAGGAAAGTACAGCCAGGAGAGACGGAACTCCAGAGATGCAGCACCTGTGTCTGCCAACCCTGCAGCTTTGCTAATGGGGAAAAGTTGACCACATGAGCCTTTAGATTTGGCTAAAGTTCTTAGGCAGATGTTGTTAGTGCCAAAAGATTTCTTTATCTGCATATGATAATACCTTGGTAGAAGAAGATATGCTATCAAGGAACTGCTGAAAGCTTTAGACAACGTGGAAAGGAGGAAGGACTTGCTGAGTCCAATAATAACACTACTTTCTTTCCCCCAGTTTTTCCAAATAACAAGGAAGAAATTGCCTTGGAGCAAATCGCATATCCAGGGCATTACGAGTCAAGCAGTATGTGTCTCAAGAGTGTGAATGAACGGTACTCTGCTGAGACCTTTGAAAGCTCTAATGGTGCACCATTAGGAATCTTAAAAGCAAGACTCCCAGACCTTCTAGTTAAGAATCTTAAGGATTTCTAAGAATCTTAAGGATTTGACTTATAAACCCAAAAGCCTTTTGAGTAGTGTAAGGGGATCTCCCCCATACCTGACTCTCCGTCAAGCAGAAACTCACTCTAGAGAAAACTGCAGGTATAGTTTTTGCTCGAAGGGAGTAGGTTACAATACACTGCAGACCCACGGAGTTTTTCAAGAAATTACATCAGCTTGGACAGAAAGGCAGAGTCAGAGCACAAGATGAAGGGAGCTGTGGGATTCTCAGCCTCCATAGCATAGGAGTGGCTGAGAAGCCTATCCAGGTCCAAGTGTGGGCCATTTCTCCCCTCCAAGCATGGATGACAGGCAGTCACACACAGGGGTTGTGCTGGGCGGCATTTTCTCTGAATGAAATCAAAAGGGTTTAAAAATTAAAATGTAATATGTTTTATCTGTAGTCAACAGGGGCATGTAAGTCAAAACCACAATGCGATGCCACTTCATGCCTCTAAAGATGGACATTATTTAAAACAGAGAGCCGGAGGTGGGAAGAGAGAGAGAAACCCAGCTCTGGCGAGGATAAGGAGGAACCGGGTCGCTGTGCTGAGCGGTGCAGCTGCTGTAGAAAACAGGTCAGAGGTTCCTCACAAGGGTGAACCTTCAACTACTCCCGCTTCTGGGTATTTACCCAAAATAACTGGAAGCAGACTCTTGAATAAATCTCTGCATCCTGGTATTCATTGCAGCATTATATACAACAGCCAAGGGGGGAAGACAGCACAACTCCCCATCAACAGACGGATGCATACAGGGAGGTGTGCTAGGTACGCAGAGGGGAATTTTCCACAGCCCTATAAAAGGGGATCTCGCCATACAGCACAGTGTGCATGAAGCTGGGGGGGTGCTAGGTGTGCTGAAGCCGGTCATGGGGGCAAATGCTGCCCGAATCCGCTTACACAAGGGATATAAAGCAGATAAACTACAAGAAATTAAAGGCGGGATTTTTGGTCAGGGCCTGGGGTTGGAGGTGTGGAAAGCAACTGGAAGCTGCCGTTGGATGGGTATAGATTTTCAGTTTCATGGGATCAGAAAGGTCTAAAAGCTAGCTGTGCAGGCTGTTTCAAGGAGTTGGTAATGCAGCGTATGCTTAAAACACTTGTTAAGAAGGTAGATTTCATGCTATGTTTCATCATAATAAAATAAAATTTAAAACTTAGTATGTTTTAAAATCATGATGGGACAACTTTGAAATGCTTTGAAATAATCCAAAACAACAAATCTAACAGAAGCCTTATTTTTACAAAAATTAGTTCAAGTACGTTTTAAAATAAGTAAGAGAATTAAGAGTGAGTTAGGATCATGGTGGGTCTTTGTAGAGACATCTGTAACTTGAGGTTTGTGAGAGCGGCCTGCTTTATACCAACAGCACTTGTGCCTACCTTCATGGGCAGGGAGAGAATTTCACTTTACTGTACTACTATAACGTGTATGAGAATTGTGGGGCAGAGGGGATGGTTTCTAATGGGAATGTTACACGTTTCTTTCCCTGTCATGTCAGTCAAAACACCCTGAGTCACAGACACAAAAACTGCCCTTGGTTATCACCAAAGCTTATCAAATCTCACTGTCACCTCTTTACCTCCTCTGCCCCCACCCCCAGGCATCCAGACACAAAAGTAAGGGACACTTGGGTGGAGGGGGGTGGGGAGCAGAGGGTCTGGCTGTTCAGCATAGATATGGGACCCTATCATTTCCTTTCACTTACTGGGGTGTAGCAGACAGAGAAGGTGGAAAGATCGTGTCTGGCAATGGGAGCTTCAAGAGGAAATGCATATTGTGCACCCCTGCAAGCACATGACACACTGATGCGCCACATATGTGAGCGACAAGAGTAATGCTGTGCCTTCAGCAAAGTTCTTTCTTTCTATGTTGCCTTTGCCTCAAGTCCAATGCCATTAAAGTAACTAGTGCTGTTTTCATAGCGCCTGCTTCTGAAGGTCAAAAGTAAATGTTTTGCAAGCAAGGTGCACAGAACCACGTAAAGTGGCAGGAATATTCTTCTGACGGTTACTCAACTCTAACCCAGACTTTCTGCACTACTTGAGGCAGCTCTGTGTTCTCTCCGTGGAGGCCACGCTGATGACTCTGCGTTTCCACAGCCTCGCTCCTCTTGCTGGCTCCAGGACCGCTGCTTGGTCTGCACTGCCCTGCAGGCTGTGCAAGGCAACCCCTAGAGCTGGAGGAGCGGGATGCTACCTTTTCTGTCTCTCACGGAGCTGTCTGGGGTGGCACGATCGGGCCCCATTATCCCTGCTCTGCAACAATGCACAAGTCTGAGACAACCAAAACCACTGACTTCTCACTCAGGTAAGAAACAGGATGCTTTTCTGGCAGTACAATTAACTAGCAAAATACTTTCAAATTAGACTGTATGGCCACGTGATGTAATGAAGAATGCTTGTCTATCCGTGATCTATCTGACTCTGTGCACTTTTGATTCCCGTGTAGAGACAGTGCACTACTGCTGATACATAGCAGGCACAGGCTGATTAGCCTCGGCAGGGGCCTTTTGACACAGATTCTCCTGTAGGGCCTAGGAAAACACAGCGTCTAGGAGCCCATCCTTGAGTCACACACTCTGACTTTAGTTCATAAGCTCAGTCTTGAGCTGGGTAAGTCTCTAACTTAGCACATACTTCTTCCTCTGTAAAGTGAGGCTACAAGTGGTACCTACATTCTGAGAGCATTTTAAGGACTAAGTATCTATTCTGTATAAGTCATTCTGAACCAACCCCACACAGAGTCAGTGCTCAATACAGCTGAGCTGTGATGTATATTTTATTTTTCCCTACCCTTTAAAAGAAAGCATTTTGTTATATAAATGAAAGTGCCATGAAGTTGGAAATTCTAGTCATGAATAATAAACACATATTGACAAGGCTGATCTAGAGCTTCTCCCCAGTTTGGACATTCATTCTCCTTCAAGAAGACCCTGAGGAGTTACTACCTATTGTTGTCTTGCATAAAGGATTTAAATAAACAGATTTTTCTGAGTCATTGCATTTATTTATTTATTTATTTATTTATTTTTTGGTACCAGGGATTGAACTCACAACCTTGTGCCTGCCAAGCAGGTGCTTACGCCACTGAGCTAAATCCCCAGCCCTATTTCTTGAGATAGGGTCTCACTATGTAGTTCAGGCTGTCCTTGAACTCACTTTGTAGCCCAGGCCTTTCTCAAACTCACAAGGATCCTCCTGCCTCAGCCTCCCAAGTGCTGAGATTAAAGGCGTGTGCCACTAGCCCGGCTTACTGTATTTAACTTCCCATACGCATCAATTCTTTGGCCTATTTCTTAGAAGAAAGTAGGTCCTCTTCTGGGATGTGCTTGTGATTTCCAGAGGCACTCGGCGAGCTTGGTGGCGCTCTGATGTCCCACTAACCAGCCAAGCCTGGCTCCAGCCTCCCACACAGGGAGAAGCCCTGGCAAGCCCCGGGCGAGCTGGCTGTCATGTGAGTTAGCGAAGACTTGCTTGAGCTTACATCATGCTTAATGGCATCAAATGCTGCTCATGATGTGGTTAAGTTTGTGGTGCTTCTTGGAAGGCAGAACAAGGAGAAAAATTACTGGCATCTCAAATGAAACCAGAAATCTGTGTTCACTTGGGACCTCAAATTAGACTTGAGTCACAGGATGTCAAGCTGTTCACGGTGGAGTCAGCTGGTCTGGCTGGCTCCTTATAGCACAGCACACCATGTCCTGAGTTCATCTTACCGTCTCTTTTTGAAAAATGTGCAAAGACATTCTCAGAAGGCAAGATTTTGCAAAAATTGAAACTGTTTTAGTTTCAAGTCTTAAAATTATCCTAGGGGTTCTTCCACATATTTGAAGAATTTAAACAAAATTTGATGGTAATTCCTATATTTACTCTCTGGGATATTCACACAAGGCGCACTGCTAGGTGCCAGAAGCGTCTGAGCTGTGGTGGGACTTCCCCACAGTGCGTGTCACTTCCTTACGGAGAAGTCACTGAAGACATAGAGAGCCAGGCCCTCACCAGGAATCTCTCTCATTAGGGGGGACCGCCATGCTCTGGGGAGCCATCTGTGCAGTACATTTCCAGTAACGTGGGGAGTGACAGAAAGACATCCGTGCACACGGGCTTGCCTTCAGAACACCTCTGCTTTCATTTGCCTGTGCCACTTACTACCTGTGACACCCCAAAAGAGACGCCAAGCCCCTCCAGTGATCAACTTTATTCTGAAACAGACGAACACGTGATTTATCTCTTACCACCTTCAGATACCATGTGAGCTTACAGTCGGAACATGGAACGCTATATTCAGATGATGAAGCCCCAGTCCCCCTTCCTACGAGGGCACAGCTTAGGGACATCCAGGCTTGAAGAGAAGAAGCTGTGTCCTTCAACCTCTTTATGCTGTGCTCTCAGCAGTACCTGGTTTCAGCGGAGTAACACATTTCCAGAGCTGTAGTGCACTTCGGATAAGTGGCTTCAGTAAAAGGCTGATCATGTGTTGAGTGGCAGATGTGGCTTTTAAAAGCCTTTCTTACTGCCTTTCAGTTTCAACTAAATTAGATGAATTTTGATTTTAAAATGAGAGGTGTTCAAGAACAGGAAGGAAACCCTCTGGATCTCAGTAGATCCTTGATGACGGGACCATGTAAACAGGGCTGTGAAGTCACCTGGTACTAAACGTACCGACAAAGTCACGGTATTGGGGATCCGAGCGATGACCCCACAGGTCACCTGAGCTTCCTCACCTGAGCCCCCTCCTCTCCTCAGAGAGGAGGCAGAGAGAAGAACTCCACAGGAGTGGCAATTTTCAAAACTTCAGACCGAGAATACAACAGAAACTCCACCTGGGCAGAGGGCACACACTTCCTCCCATCAGGCCCCATTCCCGATCTCAATTAGATTTAAAGAGAACGGAAACTTCGGACTGTGGTGGGGAGGAGAACCAAGGAGAGAAGGAACAGAGGCCGATTTGCCGAGGCTCTCGGGGAAGGGTGCTGTGCGTGGCCACTCCGACCTTAGAACCCCGTGTTCCTGGGGTGCAGTCAGGGAAGCCGAGGCACAGTTGCTCTCCCTCTTCCCCAGCCTGCAGCCCCGGCAATGTGGAGGAGCAGGGGACCTTCTCGTGCCCCGGAGGGCAGCACTGGGCTAGGCTGAGAGCAGGTCTGACATGGACGGGACCAGCACGCCCAAGATGCTGACCTAACAGATACGAGCGTGGGGGGCAGTGACCACCATGGCAAGGGGTGCCACTGTGGCCTGGACGCCTTGGCGGAGGCTGCGGTGCCCTGGACCCCCAAGAAGGTGAGGCCCACTGGGGAGACACCAGGGGAAGGGGAACTCTGCCTCAACCAGCTGCACATCTGAAAATGACTAACAGTTGTGTGAATCATGCATTGATTATCAGTCAGAACAGGAAGTTGAAATGAGGATCAGTAGGAACCCTACAAAATAGGGCTACATATGATTCCATACTGAGTTTGTAGTCTGAAAAAGTGTATACAGATTTTATGTTTTTTTTTTTACTACTTTGACAACCTGCAATGGCAGCCTACCCCAGCTTAAACTTTCTGATACTGATTATTCCTCTCCAAGCACATTTGTTGCCCTCTTGTTTTAATGTTTCATTTGTTTATGTCATCTAGTGGATATACTTTTCAAATTGCTTTAAAGAAGCCAAGCATAATGCCAGATGCCTGTAATCCCAGCACCCTTGGAGGCTGAGGCAGGAGGATCACAAGTTCTAGCGCAGCCTGGACAACTCTGCAACTTAGCAAATCCTATGTCAGAAAGAAAGAAAGAAAGAAAGAAAGAAAGAAAGAAAGAAAGAAAGAAAGAAAGACAGACAGAAAGGTAACTCAGTGCAAAGGCTCTAGATTCAGTCTCCAGTAAAATAGATAAAGAAATAAACAACTGTAAAAATTTTGGGCACCGAACCCAGGACTTTTGCTGATGATGCTGAACTTTGATTTTGATTTCCCCTGAAAATAATCCTTTTAAAACTCACTTAGTAAAACTTAGCCTTCAAAATTGAAAATCAACCTAGAACACCGACACATCCTAACTCATGTGTGTCTTTCCGATACTTGCTGTTAAATGTATTCTTGATCTGAACAGGCTACACGTGACTGCAAGCCTGCACTTCGCTGCTTTTGCAAGAATACTATTAGAAGAAATATAGAGATCAAAGGGATTTTAGCACAGATGTGTTACTGGAGGATCCCAACAGTTCTTGGGTAAAAACCCAGCTCCCCCCAAGACAGCAGAGTCAGGAGCAGGGGTGAACGCATCGAGCGGCCTGCAGGTCCACAACCCCCCTGGTGATCCACTCTGCATGCGGAACAGGCTCCCAAGGCCCACGCCTGGCGGGCTGCCCCTCTGAGGGACAGCAGGGAAGTGTAGGCTGGGACCCTAACCAGGCTGGTGGGCACCCTGAGTCTCTGGCAGCTGACCTCCCGATGGCGCACGTGGAAGGTAGAGTCTGCCGGGCTGGGAGCCGCACCGGGAATCTGGTGTACGAACGTGCCACAAATGGAGGCCTGACAGGTCCTGGCCGTGAGATGAGGCAGATGAAGAGAGGAGAACAGAGCACCAGTGAAAGCACTGACTTGCGTGCGTGTGTGCGTGCGTGTGCGTGCGCATCGTTAATGGCCTTCACCTGAGAGGATTCCTATACTTCCAGGATTTCCACACTGTGCAGGAGCAGTGCTTCATATTGTTGGGGGAAAAAAAACAGCACCCGCTGAAACTCACCACTGTCCCCACTGTGGATGCACTAAGCAGCCCCGGAAGGGCCCGCCTCCCTCCTTCCAGCCTCAGGGAAGCTGCGGCTCTGTCGGACTCTTTTCTGTGCTGCCACTTTCCAAGCCTTGTGGCCACCCGTGTCCTCCAGTGGCACTGGAATAGGGAATCTGGGAGCCCCTTCCTTAACACGCTATTGTTCTTCAAAACTTCCTTTGACAGAAGTAAAGGGCAATATGCTTAGGTGATGGAAGACAACACTGTTTCTCCCAGAAAGACTTTTGGAAGGTAAACGGGCCCTGCTAGCCCCGCAGTGGCCTACACTAACCCCCATTCCCCCTCCTGTGCCACCCGACTCCAGGCCTGGAAGGCGCACGGTGCAGTCCAGAAATGGGTTCTCAGCAGGCAAAGATGCCACCAGAGAAGAGCAGGAGACCAATGCAAGCCAGGTCTTCCTGATCCTTATCCAACACCTTTTCCTCCATTTCACTGCAGGTCTAACTCTCTGCTTACCAACTGTCCTAACCCAAGCCCAGCACACAGCAGAGCTGCAGACGGACACAGGAATTCAGGAAGAGCCTGCTTCACAGTTATTGCTGAATTCCCCTGAAAAGATCAGAGTTGCCCCATTTACAGGATTTTGCAAACTGATCTCAGTTCCAGGAACATGAGCGAACATGAGCAAGGCAACCTGTCAGCGTTGATTGGATGTGGCTTTCTGCTGAACGCAGAACAGCTCATTAAATCCTTAAACAGGTGGCAGGTTTGGCAGCCCACGGCGTGTATGCTATGGACAGATTTATTATGCCTCTCGTTTTAAAATATTTATGCAGAAACAGACTCAGTGAGATAAATTATCTTGTTCACAAGAGCATTCTGTTCAAGGTTGCTATGTAACTGCCATATCAATCAAATTATGCAATCAAAACTTATCATCAATTTTATAATCATCATCTGTTATTTATAACTCAGGAAAATCTTTTTATTACTTCTCCAGTTTAATCTGGGAGTCTTCCAGGCCTCTTTTCCCTGACAGTGGGAGACAGTGCCACAAAACGGGGACTGAGTTTAGGGTGTCGCTCTAGCTTCTCAGGCTGGGCACAGCGGTCCCACGTGCACTCATTTCGGGGCAGGCACAGTCACAGACAAACAGCGCTGGCTCTCATGTCCAGGAGCTCGGGAACATCAGGGCGGCTCGGCTCTGTCAGATGAGAGGAGCCTCAGTCCAGCCGAATCTCAACACAAGGTCAGGTGGAGCACGTCACACATCGCAGTCACCGCGCAGCCCTTAAGTAATCGCAAGGACTCCTCGCCACGGGAACGGCGTCATCCTTTTTCAGGGTTTGGAGCTTTCTACTGGTGGTACTTAGCATCCTGGGGAGGATGATCTCATCAACTTTACCTATTACTTAAAATCTCTTGCTGAAAGCATATCTAGAAATGCTTACTTCCTAATACAACTTTCCAGAGAACTTTCCATGTTTTGGGGGGCCAGTGCTGTACCCAAAGTTTTTCACACAATTTGGATGCTTGCCTGACTTCCAATAGAGAAAATCTAATCCATTCATTGTTATATTGAGATTCATTCACCTTGCATTTTCCCAGCCTGTTTCTCACTTACACAAGTGCCCTCCTCCTTCTGCTGCAGGCAGCACTTGGGCTCTGGTTCCTGCCAGTGAAGGTGTACCAGCCTTTGCTTGCTTTTTCTCCTCATCACGGCTTCTCTCTGCTTCTCTGTTACAAACCATTTTATTTATCTGTCTTTAAAATACCCCAAGAATAAAATCCAAAATTATTTTCTCTGCTTCTCTGTTTGATTATAAACTGTTTCTGCAGCCCTCTTCACATGTACGCCTCATTCTGCAAAACTCTGATTGGCTATGTGGACTTCCACTTATAGCTACCTCAGGTTTTGTTTTGGTCCATAAGAAATTCTCAAACAGTAATAAAAATGCTACCTCAGGTAGATGCTTCAGGTCAATAGGTATGATTATAAGAGTCAGGGAATATGAATAATTGACTCAAGGTTTATGGGGCTAATACCGGTCATCCCAGATAGCAGTATTTTGTAGGCTATCACATCCTTATATGACAATGACAGAAGCCATTAGCTCATGGAATTTTACTATGGGTTCCCTGTCAGTAGAATGTGGGAGTTGGAGTCAGAAAGACTGACTTACAATTCTTGCTATTCTTGCTGTTTCTAGGCCTGTTGATGGTGTGATCCTAAGTCTCCTGTAGTGATAGAAGAGATTTCAGCTGCTTTATCAAACATACTGGAAATTACAAAGAAAGTTTGATTTAGATAAGGTATGTGTCTTGGTCCATTTTCTATGGCCAAGGTCTGGTAATTTATAAAGAAAAGAGGTTTATTTAGCCCCCATTCCAGAGCTTCTAGTGAGGGCCTCCTGGCAAAGGGAACCAAGTAGAGGTGACACACAGGAGGGAGGGGGAACCAAGGGGAGGTGCCAGGCCTGCTTTATAACACGTCACTCTCAGTAATGAGTCCACTTCTGAGAGACCCAACTCACCTCCGAGGGATGGGCATCAGTCCCTCTGGGATCATACACCGTGACCAATCGCCTCTTGAAGCCTCCCACACCTCTTGCTATGGTTTGTATCTGGGTGCCCCCCCGAAGCTGCTAGGAGCCTGGACTTGGCCCTCAAGGGCAGGTCCCTGGGAGCGTGTTCTGGAAGGGTTTATCTCCCACCTGACTCTTGTCTTTCTCTGCTTTCTGGTCACCATGATGTGAGCAGCTCTCCTCCGCCAGACCTGCCCACCACGCTATTCCACCTTGGGGCCTGCAGATTGTGAACTGAAACCATGAGCCAGAATAAACCTCTCTTGTAAGTTGTATCATCAGCTCACAACAAAGTGCCCCAGCAATAAAGAAAGTGACTGAGACCCGCTCAACACCGTTACATGTTACACTGAGACCAAGCTTCCTGTGGAGTTTTGGTAGTAAGTATGCACTTATTTTGTAAAGACAAATGTGTAAAGGGTGGTTTTGCATTACTGTTACCACCATACATCAAAGAGATTTTGCGTTATTCTGGGACAGAAGATAAAGTGATTCTATTCATATAGCCTCCTTAAAAAGATGAGTATACCTTTGATAGTGGCAGATAATAACAGTGAGATGGATAATTCAGCAAGACTGGTTAAATCTGCCTGCTTTAATTCCTTTTACTTAGGCTACCAGTAGGAAAAACAAACATCATTGCTTCTGATAACATGATTACTTTTTAATATTAGGGACTGAACCCAAGGATTTCACACTGAGCTACTGGCCAGCCCTTTGCTTTGCTTTGTCTGTGTGTTTGTTTGTGATGGGGTCTCGATGCATTACTAATTCGCCCAGACTGGGTTCGAACTTGCCATGCTCCTGCCTCAGTCTCCGAGAGGGCTAGGATTATAGGTGCTCCCCACCATGCCCAGCCTCAACAGTGGTCCTCAAAGTGTGATGCTGGTTCACAGAATCGACACCATCCAGGAGAACTGTTAGAAGTGCAAATTACCACCCAGACCTAGGGGAGCAGCCCTCCAGGCAGCTCTGACGAATGAGGAGCTGGCTTGATGAGCAGGGGTGGAGCGCAGGCTAAGGCGGACACCATGAGATTCTGCACACTGGGACCAACAAGGAATCTCCAATTTTCTCTCTGATGTTCTTGTGATGTTATTATTTCCATTAAATATGAACCCTGAGACAAAGTGTGATCTTATGACTTTCATAGGTCTTTTTCATAAAATGTAATTCACGTGTTTCAAGGAAAAGTGCTAGGCAGTCCAAGGAACCAGATCGGAGGGGTTTAAAACACCCGGCTACTACAGTTAGAGAGGCAAAGGGTTTGACTTTAAGTGACAGTGTCCCTGCCAAAATTGAGCTGCCAACTCTCAGAAGGACTCCTGGAGACTCGACCTCTGAGCACTGTGAAGTCCCTGCAGGGGCCACAGGAGACAGTCATCCTGGGATGGCCACCACACCCTTTTTCAGCTCCAGGTCTCAGTCTAATTCTCTTCTTTCTCTTCCACTTATACATTGAAAGTTGCACTCGCTGAATATAACAGAGGTGTGATAAAGACCAAAGGGGAGCACTGACTGAGGAACAGAGGAAGAAAAAGAAGTACACAGAGAAGCTGCAGTTTTCCACGCGATGAAACAGTTGAATGTAGATCATGAAACATGAACTCAATCCAGCTGCAAAATGAGTCTGTGAGAGAACCAAGTTTAAAGACTAAAAGTTACTTTCATCTTTTTAAAGGAGCCCGCATGTAGGTGTCCAGGGATGTCCTGAGGGTTTCCTGTATCACTGCAGAGGGAGAGGAAGGACAGACTTCCAGGCAGGCATAGCCCAAACCACAGCAAGGGCAAAAGGGTCCAAGAACCGATACAGATGGAAGGAAGGCTTATATTGTGTATCCTCATCCTTCACCTGTGAAGGAAAAGCCTTTCTGCAAATGATCTATCAAAATCGCGCCATCTTCCCTGGTTAGTTTTGTAAAGGTGAGACTCCCACTCTCCTAAATCCAGCATCTCAAGACAGGATGACAGAGAGTATGCCATTATGCCTTCAGAACTATAAAACATAAAACTAACAGACATGGAGAAATGAAATAATCAGCAGGGGAGATAGTAAAGTACAAGAAGAAGGGCAGCCAGCATTTGAAAATGTGAAGATTCTGTGTTTTTCTAGATGTCTGTATATAGTTTCTCCCCAATCCCTGTCAACACTGAGGATCAAAAGTTCGCTCATCATAGAGAAATTCACAAACCCATGTCCTCCAGAACCATCAAAACCAAAAAAGTTGGAGCTCACCATCACGGCAAATGGAGAGCCCAGCTCGGCCAGCTGATTTGGAGCAGTGGAAGAGACCCTGCCTTACCTGCTAGGACCAGCCCCTGCAGTTCCAGGGGAAGGAGGGAGAGGCATAGGGAAGACTCTAGAATACAGCCACTCCCTCCATCGAAATGCCTCTGTAGATCCTGTAGCTTGATGAAAACATGTTTAGGGAGTGATAGAGCTCTGTGAAACGACTACAACTCCCCAAGGATGCATGGATTAAAAGGACATGTAGGTTAAAGAGAAATTCACAAACAAGGGAGGGTTGCAGCCAACTAGAGAAGGGCCTCATCTGGCCCCAGTATGGCTTAATTAAACACTTCCTCTTCCGAGTTCATTCCAGCTCCACTCGAATTTTCCCCAATGTTCTCTCTTTATGATCACAGCTAAGTATTTTAAGAGAAACTTAACCACATGGTTTCTGACAGTTAGACACATGGAACACATCAAAATAACACCAGCAGGAAAGCTGACAGCCACAGTCTTCTGACCTGGTTTCTTCTCAGGCATAGAAAATTATGCTGTGCTCATTTCAACACATTCATTTTCATAGGTTGAAATTTCACTCGGAGTTTCACTCAGTCTCCGGGGCTCCTCCGAGGTTCCCCAGTGCCTGTTCCAAGGGACGGCTCTGCATCTGCCCAGTAGTCTTTATGTGCTGCAATTTTATTTTTCCTTGGGCAGAGGCATCAACAGGTATCCGTCACCACTGGCAATTCCAGCCTCCAACTGCAGCTCCTGAACTTCAGTTTTCAGCATGAGATACTGAAAACTCTGCCCTCGGTCACATAAATAACTAGGAATGTAAAAAAAAAAAAAAAAACAAGAAGCCCCTGGAGTCTCCAGAAGAAAAAGAAGTGTGTTATTAACAGAAATAGAAGCTCTGAGGCAGCAGCTCCAACACAAGAGCCTCCCACAGAAGCCTCTGTGTACACATCTCCTGGCTTCCTCACCCAGAACAGCGGTGAAGCACCTCTACCTATTCACACGTCCCTTACCGATATTTTCGTTCCACAAATATGTATTTTATTTTTTTACCATAATGTTTCTTGTTTTCTTTGAAATAGTTGTCCATAGCTTCACACACAATAAATTAATACAAAACAAAATAGTATAGAACCAATAAAGACAAAAGAATGAGAGCCTTACGGGCCTTCAAAACCAGACAATAGGAAATCAATAATGGCTACCATAATGTCTCTTGTGCTCTTCAAAATAGCTGGCCATACCTTCACACGTACTGAAATCAAATAATAGGAAACAGACTAAAGCCAATCAAAACAAAGAATAAAAGCATTATTGGACTTCAAAACAAGATGATAGGAAATCAGCAATGGCTACCATGATGTCTTGTTTTCTTCAATGTAGTTGTTCATACCATCGCACACAATAAAATCAATTCTTGTAAACTCTTTAGAAGTTCTAGGCATGTATCAGCCTATACATGTACATCTACCCTTTCTGTATTAGAGGGAAAAACAAAACATCCACAAATATGTAATTTACTCTTTACTTCAAGCCAAGTTGCTCAGATATGGAAATCAAAGTACTAAGTTTCATTTCTTGCAAGAAAAGAGCCTAACAAATATAATATGATAGCTGCTATAATGGACATTATGGACAAAATATATAAGTAAACTTTAAAAATCATAAAATTATTGCTGGAAAATATAGAAAGACTAGAAAAAAGCAGGAAAGACAGAGAAAACGGTAAGCCTTTTCCTGGTGGGGGATTCAATGTAAGACCAGTCCAATAAGATGGTACTGAGGCACAAAAAAACGGTTCCCAAGCTAAATGTATGGAAACAAAGATGCAAGATATCACCTGGGACTTTCCAAGGTAGGAACCTAGTAACAAAGGACTCTATCTGTCAAAGTAATTTAAGATTTTAGTGTAGGACAGTTGTTCTGGACTGGGGATGCCCACTAGAATGACCTAGAATGTTCTTATTAAACACACACCTCGCCCTAACCATGGAAGCTTTCATATACATTTGAAACCATGATGCACACTTCTATTTAAGAACGCCACACAGCCTTGTAGGGACCATAGGAAGTTTCCAAGCATGGGAAAGTCTGATCAGCTTGGCTGGTGGCAGCACGCTTGGTGATCAGGAAGTGAATTGTGCAAGCGACGAAAGTATAAGGAATGGTTTAGGAGGAAACGCAAACTTTCAGGTAAGAAAAAAATGAGGTTCTTAGTGCGTGGTCTGAAGGAAGGCCAGCAAGTGTGAGAGAAATGATAGTAAGTAGGTCACAATGATTTGGTGACCGCAAAGTACTTTCTCTACCTCCTTTTTGGTTTAGTAATATCACTTTCCAAGGAAAAGAGGCATGAGGAGAAGACAGAGGAGAGATAAAGTAAGTTCAGTTCTCATCTGCTTAGTTGATTAGGTGCAGAACATAAATTATGTAGGAGACTGAGAAGGTTTTAATGCAGTATTCCCCAAAGCTTTCCCCTCTGTTTGCAGGGTTGGTAATTGGAGAGTGGTTTTATTTGAATTGGCTGAGGTAGCACTTTACCAATCCCAAACACCGGGGGCAAGTTTCAATTCTAACAATTTATGTCAAGTAGATGGCAAGTGGAACCATTCTATCCTCCCTAAAGTTTGGGAGGATACAAAGCAGGTAACCCCAAGAACTCAGCCCACCTCCCAGTCCTCTTCCTTCTCCTCGCTGGCGTTGGCAGGCACTGCAATCCATGCTCAGCCCCTCTACACAGCCAAACACGCCTGGCTGTTTGTGATGCGGAAGCATGGCTGCGTTCCAGGACACTGTATTCAAGCAGGAAAATCGATCGTTGGGTGCATTCGAAGGTTTCATCTGGCCTCGCTCAATACCCACATAATCCCCCCCCGCCGCCATGACTCACACCCTTGCTTTCCCCTCTCACTTCTTCTGGCTCCTGAGAGTCAGTGCTCTGGGGACCTGTCCTGAACCAACAAGAAGGTGTTGACACATATTCCTACACCAGTGGAGACTCCAGCTCATCAAGAGGGGCTGTTTCTCCTGAGGTGCTGTAAGTACTACAGCTTTTCTTGTGATTTTCCTTGGAACATTGCTGCATGGAGCAGCAGATGCATTGAATTATGTTTATGTAATTATATTCTGCGGAGAGCTGAGTCCAGCGAAATTCATGAACACGCTGCATCTTCACATACTCCCCACGGAGGCCAGCATTGGGCGTGTTTGCAGTACAGGGCTGATGCAGTCTACCTTTTTAACTTTTACATAGTCTTTCACACATGCTTATTTATTGGCGGTGGTTTCCTCTTTCTGACAGCACCTCAGCTGTCACACACTGTCAGTGCTTCTCCTTCTAGCTTCCTCTTCCTCATCTGATGTCTACCAAGATGACTCACAGGACTACTGCCCTAGAGAGACGAGAGTAAGTCTATTTCCCTGCTGTCCTCCCCCATTCTCCAGACAAAGTGTGCTAGGAATTTCTAACTTTATGTGTGCCCCTGCAATCTGCATCAAGCTGATGGGGCAGTGCAAACTCATATTAGTGCCAGAGTTTCTCAGTTAAATAAATTCATGTTGCTTCTCTAAACAACTTGGTTCAGAAATGAAGATTCCATTTAGAGATGATTTCTCCCCAGGCACTGCTACTACAGAAGGAAAGTTCAGCACTCCCAGTATCTGTTCACCTAACCATGACTAGGGAACATGGATCCTGAGCTGTGGCCACCACCACCTCTGTCCCAAGCATCCTGGGGCAATTCCTGTCATTCAGTGATGAGTGTCACAGGAAAGGCACAAGGTGGGAAGGTTAGACATTCCATCACTACACCTAGATGAGTGGTGATAAACCTAGGGCACACGTGCCACCCTGGGCACAACGGCCCTCTCTGTCTGCACTTGAGAGAAGTCGCCCCAGCATCACTTCTGCAGCTGAGCATTCAGGTGTAACTGCGCTGTCGGCATTCTGTGATGAATCGGTGGGTTTGGGGTCGCAGTTTGGCACTTGGGCTCTACAAGCTTTGCCATCACTGACCTGGACTCTTGTCCTCCATAATTTCTGCCTTCATCTTGGCTCAGGCTCATCACTGGCATTCCTTTTTGGCCTTTCTTTTCTCTTCTAATTTCCTAAATGAGAGCCACAGCCATCCTCTCAGGCATATCCAGTGTTTGGTGTAAGATTTAAAACACATTTGCTGTGGCCCTCTGGGTCCTGTTCCCTCTCTTCAGGGTGGGTTGAATCACCAGACCCCTCAAGAAGGATCCTCCGGACATCTGTGCCCCTGTCTCCTAAGCTTCCCTTGCACCCTGGGACACAGCAGATACTGAAATCCCACACCCCTCACAAAGATGATCACCCCAACTCACTACCTAGCTCGATGTGGTCCTTTGATCTCAAATTAGGCGTTATTGCTTCTCTGAAGATGCCTCTAGTGCAATGTATGTGCTACCATAATAACCAGTACTTGTCTCTATTATAGTAGCACTTTGAAAGCACACTACATTCACCAGCCAACTTCCCCTGCTCTTTCCTGCTCCCACTGGCTCCTCCTTTTAAACTCTGTGTAGTTTCAATTCCAAGTAGTCTGTTTTAATTCACAAGGAGCTCTCGTAGTTGGGTGCCCGCTTCCAGAAAGTTCCCCAGTTCTAGTTGTTGAATAAGATTATTCACTATTTTTTGCTTTGATTAATTGTGTTTCGCTTTCAGCATATGGAAAGCTAGTTTTTCCAGCACCATTTATTAAAGAGGCTATCTTTCTTCCAGTGAACGTGTTCGGCCCCTTTGTCAAAGATGAGGTGGCTGAGTGTGTTTGTAGTTGTGGCTGCATCTTCTAATCTATTCCATTGATCTTTAGGTCTGTTTTTATTCCATTACCATACTGATTTTATCACAGTAGCTTTGTAGTATAATTTCAAGTTGGGGATTGCCTTTGTTGTCCAGAATTGTCTTCTTTAATTTCTTCTGTGACCCATTGGTTGTTTAGAAGAGTGTTATTTAATTTCCATGTGTTTATGGGGTTCTTGTGGGCTTTTTTGTCATTAATTTCCAATTTTATTGTGCTATGGTCAGATAATATGCATAGAATTATTTAAATTTCTTTGCATTTACTTAAACATGTTCTGTGGGCTAGTATATGATCTATTTTACAGACTGACCCATGTACAACTGAGAAGAATGTGTATTCTGATGTTGGGTGGAACACTTGGTACACATCTACTAGGTCCATTTGTTCACAAGTTTGATTCAGTTCTGTTATTTCTTC